>JAATLQ010036895.1:7109-35931 GCA_013421005.1 Heliconius erato x Heliconius himera | reverse complement strand
CTCGCTATATATTGTGTAAATATAACTTAACTTAGCTTCACGCTTTATCCCTAGCGGGGAAGTCAGGGAGAACGGAGCACCAAACGCTACGGCCACTTTCGCCTCGTCCACTGTCATCAACCTCTTCATACATGCCCATCCTAAAGGACCTCGCTTTTTACGTGACCTTCCTCCAGCATCTTTGATACTGTGTTTTCGAAGGTCAACCAAGGTCTCCCCTGATTTCTCTTATCACTCACTTTTATTATTTTATAACTAAATATAACCAACCTAATTAATTAATGGTTTCGTAAGAACGATAAGAAATATTTTTCTTCAATTTCACTTTTTGCTTGAATTCAAAATTGCTTATTTAGCGTGGCTTTGCTTAAAAGAGTATTGAAAATAACATTTATACAGGATGGATGGATTTTTTTCTCATTCACGCAAAAACTACGGAACGGATTTAGATGAAACTTTACTAAAATAGATTGTAATGGAGAAAATCATGACGCAAGGGGATAAGGGACTGTATGTAACGTGAGTTCGATCCCCACTCGAGAGAATAAATTATAAGTTATTATTATTTTCATTTCCTCGCTCTGAAAGTGGGGAGCGGAGTGTTTTAACACTAGGTTTCCTCTTTCTACCCTGATGAATCAGATTTTTTTTATACACAGTCTATAATTTATGTAAATATATAATAATGGGGCCGGTCGTGGCGCAGCGGCACGAGGTGTGACTGTAAAACCGACTGGTTGTGGGTTCGATCCCCACTCGAGGAGATGAAATATTTACTTAAATTTATATTTCCATTTCTTCGCTCTGGTGTCGAGGTTAAGCGCGGCGTTGAGTTCTGTCACTCAACACGCAATGCCTCCAGAATTCGGCAGAAAGTGGGGAATGGGAGTGTCTTAACACTAGGTCCCCTCTGCCTACCCTGCTGTGTGCGGGATACAGCGTGAAGCTGATTTGATTTAATTTTTTTGATTTTTTTTATATAATAAAACTTGGCTGTAATATAACAAAAAGTATATTCCGGGTGAATCCGCGGGACAACTAAACATAATTCAAGCAAACCAAAGGTAGGCGAGTAAGCTCAAACGTCAACACCAGGCAGATGGTCCCGAACCGAACTGCGTTTATTTTACTACGAGTTTTCGCCGTAGGGGATTACTTTGTTTATATAACGTGTCAACAGAAGGTTGAGAGTAAACTAGAGTTTAAGGACTTATGTGTATAATAAATAATATATGGATGTTTTAATATGAGTGGAGGTTGTGGGTTCAATTTTTACTAATAGAACCAATATGGTTGAGGCCGTCGTGGCGCAGGGTCACAAGCGTCGGGCTTTAAACGCAAGGTTGTGGGCTCATTCCCACTCTGAGGAATAAAATATTTTATCCTTGCTCTGGTAATGGAGTAAAGCACGGCGTTGAGTTCCGACATTCACACACAAGGCCTCAAAGTAGGAAACGTAAGTATCTTAGTAAGAACGGACTGTCTTAACAGTAGGTTGCCAATGTCCCTCCGCCTACCCTGCTATGTGATGTATGCAGCATAAAGCTAAACTAAAATATAAACAAGCCTATAGCCTTCCTCAATAAAGGAGCTACTCAATCCATAAGGAAATTCTCAATACAAACAAGTAGTTCCTGGGATGAAAGCCTTCAACCAAGCAAACTCTTCAACTCTTCTAATATTACTTATATTATAAAAATTATAGATAATAAATATAGGCCAGTCGTGGTGCAGCGGCACGAGGTGTGACTGTAAAACCGACTGGTTGTGGGTTCGATCCCCACTCGAGGAGATGAAATATTTACTTAAATTTATATTTCCATTTTCTTCGCTCTGGTGTTGAGGTTAAGCGTGGCGTTGAGTTCTGCCACTCAACACGCAATGCCTCCAGAATTCGGCAGAAAGTGGGGAACGGAGTGTCTTAACACCAGGTTCCCTCTGCCTACCATGCTGTGTGCGGGATATAGCGTGAAGCTAATTTATTTTAATTTATTTATTTTTATAAAGAGTATAGATAATAAATATAGGCCAGTCGTGGCGCAGCGGCACGAGGTGTGACTGTAAAACCGACTGGTTGTGGGTTCAATCCCCACTCGAGGAGATGAAATATTTACGTAAATTTATATTTCCAGTTCTTACCTCTGGTGTCGAGGTTAAGCGCGGCGTTGAGTTCTGCCACTCAACACGCAATGCCTCCAGAATTCGGCAGAAAATGGGGAACGGAGTGTCTTAACACTAGGTTCCCTCTGCCCACCCTGCTGTGTGCTGGATACAGCTTGAAGCTGATTATAAAGAGTAAAGATAATAAATATTTATTTATATTCAATACAGAATTCTTAAAATCATAATTTTATTTAAGTTTATATTTATTTAGATAATAAATTTTATTTATATTCAATAAAAAATTCTTAAAATCATAACATTATCTAAGTTTATATAAGCTTTAGTAGCGTATAACTTACTGGGAGTAAGAACAAATAACTCAAAAAGATGATTGTCTTCCATTTTAATTAAATTCAATCGTAAAGTGTGCGGCGGAAGATTTATAGCACAATCTCGCTTATGAAATGTACGGTATATTAAAGTCACCTTTGTATACTTATCTATTGTTTACATAATTTCTATTTTCAAGATATAATTTTGATGCCAGTCGTGGCGCAGGAATAGATCAGGTTGTTGGTTCGATTCTCACTCGAGGGTATGAAATATTTAATATTCCATTTTCTTCGTTCTGTTATCGAGGTAAAACGCGGCGTTGAGTTCCGCTACTCAACACACAACCCCTCTGCCTACTGTGCTGTGTGTAGGATACATCGGGATGCTAAAAAATGATATAAAAAGATAAATGATATAATAAGACTTAATATGATTATAATAAGATAAATGTAAATATAATAGAGCAAGTCGTAGCGCAGGCGCAAAAACGTGCAACTGCAAAAGCGATGGGTTGTGGGTTCTTTTCCCATTCGCGTAAATGACCTTTAGTGCAAACATAGTCACAACCTATAAAGCAAATTCTCAGGAGACAAAAAAAACATCTTTTGTTAACTACAGTATATACGTATTGTTACAATTTCGTTTGACCCTTCATTCTACAAAGAATAGAATAAAGGTCAATTATTTATCTTTTTTTACAATTTCGAACGGTATAAAACGAAAAACAAAAATTGATTTAGCACATCTGAAGTCTAAGCAGCTCTAAGCGAAAAAAAGTTGAAAAAAAGTTTAAATACTTTTTGAATTTTTAATCTTACACTAAATAAGATTCTATCACTCTTGATTGAACGCGATGAGGCATTAAATGCGACTTTTATGAGTTGGACTCCCACTAAGACCCCCAAGAAAGCAATACTATGTATATTTGTGTTTATAAAGTGGCATACACGTTGCTATGGCAACGCCAACGCTTATTATTATACGCGTCAAATGGTCCTCTAGTATATAGTATTACTGTAGTTAGTTAACCCAAGAAATAAATAAAAATACAATTATAATAATGATTGCGTGTGTACTGCATCGTGACCACGTTCAACCGCGACGAGCCGCGCTTCTCGCAGCCGCACCAGCTGCTCATGCTGCTCATGGACATCGTTAGTCTTATATCCAAGTGGAGATGTATAACACCCACCTCTTCCTTGGAGATGTACAGTACGGTTGACCAGTCGTGGCCGCTCTGAAGTTAGCTGCGGTGCGCAGACTCGATTTTAGGATGTTTTCTTATATTTGGCTAAAATCTAACTTCAAAAACGCCTCTACTCATCGACCGTACTATATGAAGCGCACACCTATCTCCCTCCACTTTCCCCACTCTTTCTTAATGGAAATGTATTAGATTACTTTTTCCATCCACTATATCTTTTCTTACTCGCAACCCTCTCCCTCCCTACTGAACATCCACTACTTACCCAACTTACCAACCTCTTACTCATTTCGATTCTCTTCCCTACTCAGTTTACATAACGTTAAACAACATAGAAATGCTTGTTTGAAAGAGATTACGTTAAAATAGAGCGTTTAATTACAACAAGCTTTCCTTATTCTGTACTATACTACATGACTATAGTATAGTTTTACACAAATATGTAAAATTGGGCGTCTCAAAAATTTGGCGGTGCGGGAACAGGTATGTTCAGACTAGGTTCCCTTTGATTACCTCGCTATTTGCGGGATACAGCGTGAAGCTAAAAAAATACACAACAACTTATAAACAAATATTTTCAAACACTAAACAGTTTAGACAGTCCACTCTCAATAGAAATGTTTCGGTTTATCGTTGCTCTATAAAAAGTTCAACTCATTTATTCATAGAGGCCTGAATGGCGTGTCATGGGACGCCATATTGGATGGCGTATTCAGACGAGATTGGTGCTGTGAATAGCTTCGGTCCAGTAAACTAGCGATTTAATTGTTTTAATTGAATATATAGCAGGGTAGGCAGAAGGAACCTATTTTTAAGACAATTCGCCGCCTAGCGTCCACAGAATTCTGGAACCATTGAGTGTCGAGTAGCAGAAATCAATGCCGCGCTTTGCTTTAAATATTTCTTAATAAAGGGAAATTATTATCCTAAACTCAAAACAAGAAGGTGAAAAACATTATGGTAAACTTATATAGAATATTTCATAATTATATTAAATACTAGGCTCCTTATGCCTGCTCTGCTACAAGCGGGACACAGCGTGATACTGCAAAAAAAAGAAAGGAATGTTGTTTAAACATTGTGTTTAAAGATATTTATTTCTCAACAAAGACTTTATAGTCACTTACATGAGATTTATATAATTAATGTTTACAAATTTAAGAACACTGCAATGCAAAAAAAAATTTAAGAACAAAACATTGCAATAACATCAAAAAATAAAGAAAATATTTACGACATATATCATCTATACACGCTTGCCTCTATGGTCTCTCTTTGTATTCTTTAAAATGAGCTAATATTTTTTTTATATACTCTATATAATAAAAAGAGATTATAAAGGCACGCATGCTTGCAGTCAATTCGATTGCAGCTGATAACAAGCTTATTAATAAAATAAAAAAATGGCATCAAATCGATCAAAAGTAACACTATTTAATCATAGGATAACGTAATGAGTTAAATTTAATAACCCACAGGCTACCCAACCGATATTAAAAAAAATATAGACAAATTATAACAATAAATTAATGTATTTTTATTTTTTTCTCTAAATTTATTCTTCTATTTTTTATTCGTCTATATATATATAAAAAATAATTAAAAAATATACGCTTATTTGGTAGCTCCGCTCCTAGGTCTACCGTGTACAGTATCACTAGATTCCTTACTCGGTTGGTATTGTAAAATCTATTCTATCAAGTAATCCATTGTTGTTTTCCTGTTATAAATATGAATAGTTTATTAGTTAACCTAATCGCACGCACTAATCTCAGGAACTACTTGTACGAATTTAAAAACAAAATTTGAATGGGTAACCGTTTATCGAGCTATAGTATATTGCATCACGTTAGTTGTTTTGACATAACGTACTATATCTGCGGTCAGTTAGATCGGATATTAATTTAATATAATATATTCCTTTTTACATTTAAATAAAACACCCAAGTATCCAGGTAAAAGACGAGTCTGCTATAAGTTTGGCTTATAATATATATAAGTGATAGCAATTGATGATTGGCTAGCTCTGGCATAAAGGCAAAGCGCGGCGTTGAGTTCCGCCACTCAAGAATTCAGTGGAAAGTGGGTAATCGAGTTATCTTCTAGGGGAACGGAGTGTCTTAAAACAAGGTTCTCATGCTCTCCATGAAAATAACCATCGCTTCTTCGGTCTGCTTAGATACAGTGCGCAACTGAGAGGAGACAGAAAGTTTCATGATATTCTCTTATTCTTAAACAACGACCGAGTTGTAGATTATTTAAGTCTTTGTAGACAGTTGGCACCAACTCATTTATCTCGTTACACCGTCCTAGTTCTTCGTGTAGGGTGAATATTATAACATTTATAGAAGAGGATTGTAGAGAACCCAATTCTATAAATATCAGTTATATGTACTGATTGTAACAGGGAAATAAAAGGGAATCCAGTGTTGAGATATTTCGGTTATCTATTTCTCATCAATTTTTTTAAGCATTGCGTGTTTAGCGGCGGATCTCAACGCCACGCTTAGCCTCGTTACCAGAGCGAGGAAATAAAACTAATAAATATTCCATTTCCTAGAGTGGAAATGAAACCCACCACCTGTCGCGTTTGATAACTTTGTATACCTTTGATAGCTTAGTACACTACCATATCCAGGATAAGCTGTGGATGTGTAATATTTTTATAGAATATACTATACGATATTGAGACCAGTCGTAGCGCAGCGGCACCAAGTGTTACTGTAAAATCGACTGGTTGTGGGTTCGATCCCCACTCGAGGAGGATGAAATATTTACTTAAATTTATACTTCGCGGCGTTGAGTCCTGCCACTCAACAGGCAATGCCTCCAGAATTCGGCAGAAAGTGGGGAACGGAGTGTCTTAACACTAGGTTCCCTCTGCCTACCCTGCTGTGTGCGGGATACAGCGTGAAGCTGATAAAAAAAAAGATACGTATAGTATATACGTACATATTAGCTTGCGACCTAACATTGCATCGTTTCAATTTTCGTAATTTTAGCAAAAAATTTCATCTAGCCAGCCCGTGGGAAATCATTGTTTTTCTAGGTTTTAATAAAATATCTTGAATATCAATTTTATTATAAAATACACGTCAAATATTTTTTGCAGTAATTATAAAGAACATGACGATAAAAGGCAAAATTTTAATCAAAATTATCTTTTACAGAGCGTTTTTATTTGGACCACTGTGAATGAAAGCAGTCTATAAAAGCTTAATATAATTAAAACGAAAGAGATTTTGCCATAAATTAAAAACAGATTTTTTTAAACACAATCTATACTTATAATAACTTACTATGACTTATCAGAAAAACTATTACTAAGGGCATTCATTTAAGTAAGTAAATTATTTTTATTAATTTGTCTCATTTGTCTGTTTGTCTGTGCGTTTGTTCACGCTAACCTCAGAAATGAAATGTTTGTTTTATCAAAATTGGTTTTAAGTAAAAAATTAAATTTAATTTAATAAAATATAGTTTGTAAAAATTACGTAAACAAGCACAGAAAAATAATATTACTACGTCTAAACTGTTGACGAATCTTGATTATTTTTATTAGGTAGGTGGTTTGAAATATTTTAGCTTATATGCTACATCCGTAAAAGGAGCGCAGTCGCTTCCACTCTGTATATATTATTTTATATAATATTTTTTTATGAATAAACCACGTTCAAGCAATAAAACTAGCATAAGGTTTTTTTTGTAGCTTCACGCTGTTTTCCCACATATGTGCAGTGTACGCAGAAATGAATATTTTTAACACACTCCGTTCCCATTAAGTCACTTCCGTGGCGACCTTTCCGCCTAGTTTTAATGCCATTGTTTCTTTAGTGGTGGTACAAAATGCCGCGCTTTGACTCCTTACCAGCACGAGCAAGTATAAATATGAAATTTTTCATTCCCCCAAGTTGGAATTGAACCCACAACGATAGCGCTTACAGTCGCAAGATTGGACATATTTGGGACCTGAGGCTGTCGCAAGCCACGACGACCTCCGGCTTCAATAAAGTTTTTATATTGAGAGCGAATCAACAAAAATTTACTAAATAAGATGTTTAGTTTTCACTTTCTCACACATTTTAAATGAATTAAACGAGTATATTTTGATATTCTAATAATATATACAGTACAAAACTTTATGTTAAAAATTAAACGATTAAAATTAAACGACACTAACTTCTCTCTGCTCACTTATATCCCGTCATGGCATAATAAGAGTATGGTAATAGTTACGGGTTCAATTCCAATTCGGAGGAATAATTACTTTAAAGATAATTTTCATTTTCATATTCTGATAGATAAAGCATTTATGCTAATCAACTTGCAATATCTCAAACATTTAATGAAGATTGGAAAACGGTGTGTCCCTGTAAAAGTGTGAAGCTGCTAATAATAAAAAATCAAGTGTATTTTTTTTATTATTTTTTTGTATTTTAAGCGCGGCGTTGAGTTCCGCTTTTCACTCGCTATACAGTGCCTCCAAAATTCAACAGAAAATGGGGAACGGATATTTTTTAATGGTAATACCCATTAAAAAACATCCGTCGTAATGTTTTATGGCACAGGAAACCTGGGAGCCTAGCGATAGTACATTGGTTATCACTAGGTTCCCAGGTTCCCTGTGCACACCCCGCTGTGTGTAGGATGCAGCGTGAAGCTAGACTAAAACTGTGTACTCAAAATACATACAAAATTCTACTACCGTTTCAAATAATTGGTATTGAACGACACACCACCAGTCCAAGCGTAATTCAGAAATTAGGCCGATTTTACACAGCACTGGTGGTACCAAGTCTGCGAAGTTCAATTGAAAATTTAAATTCGTATGAAGTTTCCGAAATTTCGATAGCTATATTCTGGCCGCTTTATCTGTGGTAATAAAGAGAAGTACTGTCGAAATGATGCATTGGGGCATAATAGGGGTGATAGTTGTAGGTTCGATTTTCACTCGGAAAAAACTATTTTCTTTTCGCATACAGCGTGAGCATGAGAGGTTCATAGTGCCCCACAAACGTGCGGTATAAACGTGACAGATTGTGGGTTCGATCCCCAGTCGAAATGAATTCGGCGGAAGGTGGGGAATGGAATTGTGTTACCCTTCCCGAGTTTCCAGGTTCCCTCTGCCTACTCTGTGGGTATTTTTTATCAGCGTGAAGCTAACAAAAAACTTTTTAATGTAACAATATTTATTCAGTACATTCTATAGGAAAGCATCGCCAACAGTGTCACTGCGGTTTAGGTCAACAGCTCTACAACTAACAGGGCTTGATACTTTCAATATTTTTAATAACACTCACTATATTTCTTTTAAAAAAATGAAGAAAGATTTTTAAAAAATTATCTTAGCGAATTTCTTGTAGTATATATTTTTAATGTTATTTATTAGTGGAAATGGAAATTGAAAAAACTACTCCTTTTTATTTATTTAGTAGTTAGGTACTGATAAAATATTATCTAAATAAGTTTGATAGAAATTTTGATGTAATTGGTAGTAGTGTAAATTCGTTCGATATAGTTTTTCCTCTTTATTCCACAATTAAATCTATATTAATGTAATAAAGCGGAAGAGTTTGTTTGTTTGTTTAAACGCTAAGATCTCTGGATCTACTGGTCCGAATTACTTTCTTTTTGTTTTGTATGAAAGCTGCATTCTTCAGAAGTGCTATAGGCTATATAACAATACGGTGTAAGTCTTAGTTAGCCTCAAATAACGAAATAATAATAATAAGGAACACCATAGAATTGCTTTAACTTTGCTTTAAGCGCGTGCGCTTATAGCCTATTATATGTCAGTACGTTGTATGACTAACATATTCAATTTTATTAGATCTAAAATAAATTCCGCGATGCCATATATCTATCTCTTATAAATAAGTGACAAAAAATATTAGAAAATTGTAACATGATTGATATTTCATCGATTTTAATTTCACATTTATATTGAAACTTACGAGCGAAAGTTATTTCATCAGCAAGGAAATTTAAAGTAGATAATCTTCGGCTCTTATAGCATGTAATTTGGACGTATATTTTTTGAGAAATTGTAAAATTAAAATAATTCATGACAATGACGTCCTATCATACAGCCACGAAGTGTTCATAATTGAATTTATTAATCTGTTGGCAAATGCAGCATAATAAAAGTATTATGTGTGGTACGAGTATACGGGCGAAGCCGAGAGTGGGCCGCTCGTCAATACATATGTATGAAATTGGCCAAAAATGTTCCATTCCACGTGTACTGTCTTTAAAATGATAATTTATAACACTATCATTACACGAAAGTAATCCAAATTAATCTATATATATAAAATGACTTGTGCTGACTGACTGAGGTAAGACGCACGCAGAGCCGTAACCGCTGATGGTAGAAACGTGAAATTTGGGCAGATGTTTATTTTCATATTGTGGGCATCCACTAAGAAGGGAATTTGAAAAATTTTAACCCTAAAGGGACGAAATAGGGGTTGAAATTTTATATGGATTTTTTTTTAATCTGTACCGATTTTTATAAAATTTGAAATTCAGACTCTTAAAAATATTTCATTGAATACGTATTTCGTGGTTTTTTTAGAATTCACTCCTAATAAGCGGGCGAAGCCGCGCGCGCCCTCTAGTAAATAAATCATTTTGTAACACGAGCGGGCGAAGCCGCGAGCGGATCGCTAGTTATATATAAACAAAGCTATCGTAGAGTTGATTTGAAAGTTTTCGCTATTTGAGCGTTGATTTTGGGCCTAAATTTCGTGATGGACACGGTGAACATTTACTTATAGGATATTGTATGCAGATGTATGCATTATATAACTAGTAAAACTTCGTCCTTGAATAGCGAAGCTTTATATATAAAAAATCAAATTAGCTTCGCGCTGTATCCAGCACATAGCAGGGTAGGCAGAGGGAACAGAGTATTAAGACACTCCGTTCCCCACTTTCCGCCAAATTTTATATAAAATTTTTATAATAAATAAAAGAATGGAGAATAATCTTTAGCTATCACTAAACGGAACTCGATTTGTCTTACCAGAGCGATCCAAGTGAAATATTCGATTACTTTACAATAAATGATCTTCAACTTCAGCTATAAAGTACATAAAGTGTAGAAGCACTTAAAATAAAAAAAATCACGTTAAAAAAACCAAAATTTCCCTATAACGAGACACCGTCGTGTCGCTGCTCTCATTTCACTTGACAAATTGCAGAGTACACGAGTACGGACGACTTTGGAAATTGAATTTTCATCAATAATAGACGAGAGCTAGTAAGCGATGCTGTGTTTTTATTCTAAGAAATTTTGTTAGTGCATTTTGTTATAGAAATATTGATGTTATTTATTTTATTATTGTAACGTTTATTTTTAGGTTTCGCACCTTTTAAGGAAAAAAGGAACCTTTATAAGATCACTTTGTTGTCCGCCTGTTTGTCTGTCTGTCAAGAGCCTTTATCTCAGGAATGCTTAGAGATATCTAGTTGAAATTTATACCGCATACCTAGATCTACGGCGTCATGATTTCCTGAAAAAAAACGTGAAAGGGCTCTGGCTAAGATAAGCATACATTTCAGAAAAAGCTTGAGACCTCTAATTTTTGTACAGAACCCTCGCTGGGCGAGCCCAACTTGCGCTTGTCCAGTTTTTATTTTATTCATCACCATCTATGTATTTTATCCTTATACCCTATGTATTTTTTTAGATGGTGCAATGTGGAGTTTCGAGCCGCACTTAATTAACAAACTGTATATGAAAGATAAAATATTTTTTAGCTTCACACTGTATTCCGTGCATAGCAGAATATGCAAAAGGAAACCTAGTGTTAAAACACTCCGTTCCTATTGAAACACTTTCCGCCACCGTTTCTCACTTTTCGCTGAATTCTGACGGTATTGCATATTGAAAATTAAGCCCATAAGTTGTTGTGTTTACAGTAGCACGGTTGCGCCCCTGACATGATTGGCCTTAAAAATAAAATATTCGAGTAAGCATCGAACTCACAACCATTGACAGCCAAAAACACTCTGTAAAATGAATACTACAAATATTTTGTTTAAAAAAGCTGCTTCACGCTTTATCCCGCATTCCACGGCAGGCTAGGGAATCCTATTTTTCGCGACCAAAAGTTCGACGTCTAATCAAACCCAAAATCGTCGAATTTGTAGTCAGATTTCTCTGTACCACGAGGGCCTATTAGTATATTATTATTCTATTCAAATGACAAACATTATATTATGTTAATTTAAATACTGTTGATGCTCACACGGGAAAGCTAATATTTATTATAATAATTAATGATTTATAAGTGTTTATTTGTAGGACTAATTGAATAAACTCTCTCTGATTACATCGCTAGGGATAAAGCGTGAAGCTAAGTTAAGTTAAATTAATTGAATAAAGAGTAATTTTATTCTAATTTTAACCTGGTGTCAAGACTCTCCGTGTTCCAATTTCTGAATTCGAGACATTGCGTGTTGAATGACAGAAGTAGAATCCACAGTGGCGAAATAAATACAATTCATTCTCTTTCAAATGTCGATTCTTAAGGAAATGATCAAAAAAAGAAAACGAAATGTAATAATAATATAGTAAACGTCAAGCAATGTCAAAATCTCCAGAATTCGGTAGAAGGTGAAGAGAGGGGGTATCTTAATGAGAACGTAGTGTCTTAAGACTAGGTTCCCAGTCACCTAGGTAACCTCCACCCACCCTGCTAAGTGCTGTATACAACTTGAATCTAAAAACCCGTCAATATCTTAAGCGCTAAAAGCATCCACGGGCTTTCACCGCAATTCAATTCAATTTTGCAATTTTGGAGTCACGTCCAGTTCAGTTGCATTTACATTTTGCGAGGCGACATCTTATTTTAAATATAAAACTAATTGCGTTAGCTCTTACTTTGCGTTTTATCTCCGTCTTAGAACACTGTCTGATTAATGGCGTATACTTAAGATCTTACTTCATTTTAATACTAGGTGAATGGCGTGGGTATGCTTGTATTATAGAAAAAAATTAATAAGATCCCTTTTTTTAGCTTCACACCATATAAAGCAAACAGGAAAATTTGGCATCACTTAATATTTGAGACATTGTGATGGATTTTAACGCCAAGCCCTGTCTTATTACTCCCGAATGGAAATCGAACCTATAACTGTCGCGTTTACAGTAAGACGACTTGCCGATGCACCATGACGCTCTTATATCTATGAAAAATCATTTTTATATACATTCCCCATTATAAATGTGAACCTAAGACCATCACGTACAATCAGAAATAAAGTTGATCTATCTGTCTGTCACCATATAATTAAACATTCTAACCAACAATTTACAAAACCACAACAAAAAGAAATTCACCTTACCCATTTACACATACATTTTATTCTTGTTCAAGATTTTTAATAAGCAGATGATTATTCACAGAACGTGTTGAAACAAGTGTAGGCATATAAACATACTCAACTCGATCTCTCAGGACGTGACGCTGTTGTACTATTTCGAGATGAATTTCAGACGATTTTTTCTCTCAATTTACATACATTACTCGGTTTGTATATGGAAAATTTAGAAAAACCCAATCAAATTAGGCAATGGAGAGTGAAATAATAAAATTTTGTGATACTATGTGGTTTGTAAACGTAATAGTGTATATATTACTCCCACAAGCTAAGTGTCAAGTCTTACGGTCCGTGCTCGGAATAATAAATAGAGTTGCCAACAATTTTGTGTAGTACGACTTTGTTAGACAAGTGTTTCTTTTTTTTTCTATCTTTTAGACGTTTTCATTTAGATGAAAATGCAGAGAGAATAGAGTGATAAGACATGTTTTACTCTTTTTGCCTATTTATTATTATTTATTACGATTTCAATAGTGGAACCCGATTCCAAAATGGGGACACGAGGGAAATTAAATATTTATCTAATATAAATCTAATTTTTGAAAATTGAAAAATATATTTGGTTGGCAATTTTTTTTTGCTTTTGCACAACCGTCACGTTACAGTCACACCCTTGTGCCTCTGGGCCACGACGGTCTCGGACAAGAGCGTTGGCCTCGGACAACAAGAACGCAGGCAAAATCTAATTTTAAAATCGAATCCATGACCAAAACGCGAACCTAATTGAATATCTTTGCGCGTCACTGTGACATCAAATAAGGCCTGTCGTTGAAATTCCAACGTTGTTTTATATGGAAACCGAGTCTACCATTGGGATATCTAGGAAGTACTATCAAATTTTATTTTTATATTTAGTTATTTTTCCGTATAAAAAACTATGATACGGCTGTAATATAGTTTTATATGATTATAGCTGAACTGTTTTATATTGGTATGAATCTCACATTTTGTGGGTAGTTAGAGAGTGATAAATGAGTCCATTGTATAGATATATTTTTTAATTTTGTGTATTAAGTGAGGTCCTTGTGATACAGCGGTACTGCATTTAACTGTAAGAGCGACGGTCGCGTCTTCATTCCCACTCCGGTGAAATATATATTTTCATTTTCACCACTCACCACGTAAAGCGCGGCGTTGAGTTCCGCCACTCAACATGCAATACCTCCAGATTTCGGCGGAAAGTGGGGAATGGAGTGTCTTAACACTAGTTTCCCTCTGCCTACCCTGCTGTGTGCGGGATACAGCGTAAAGCTGATTTTATTTATTTAAATTTTTAACCACTCAATGTCATAAAAATTGGGCAGAAAATGTTTAAGTTGAATCTTATTAATTTATCCAGTCATCGATTATTATTAGATAATAGTCACATAATTCATAGAAAAATAGTTTTTATTATTATATTTTTATATACTATTTTAAATTTATATTTATATACTATTTTTCATAATATAACTTTTTTATTTCTTTCCAATTTATTAAAGCCAACATCTATTTATAGAGAAAAAAAAAGAAAAAGAAAAAAACTTATATTTTTTAAACATAAAATCATATTCATAGAGCCACAATAGTTTTTAAGTTTGAGTAGTAATTTCCAAGCATTTATTCTCCCACTGTACAATTGTTTCACTCGGTTGAATAGTGGAACGCCCTTCGTAATAAAAGCATTGGCAATAATGTTTAAAAGTTTTGTATATTCTATATAATATATTATATATAAAATCGCTTATTACTGAGTTCGAAAAAAGGGAGTTCTTTGGTTTGATCTTTATGTAGTATTTTTTTTAATTAAGAATTTTATTATATAATTATGAAGATCTGCATAGCACAGCACGTGTAGTTGCTTTCGAAAGTGTATGTACGTACATACGTTTGTATACAAAATTCTTGAAAACTAAATGTTATATTGAAATTTACAACCATAAGAAATAGACCGGACCAGAGGCCGGTCGTGGCGCAGCGGCACGAGGTGCGACTGCAAAACCGACTGGTTGTGGATTCGATCCCCACTCGAGGAGATGAAATATTTACTTAAATTTATATTTCCATTTCTTCGCTCTGGTGTCGAGGTTAAGCGCGGCGTTGAGTTCTGCCACTCAACACGCAATGCCTCCAGAATTCGGCAGAAAGTGGGGAACGGAGTGTCTTAACACTAGGTTCCCTCTGACAACCCTGCTATGTGCGGGATACAGCGTGAAGCTAATTTATTTATTTTATTTAAGAAATAGACCATTAGGCTATGCCTAATTTCATTAGGCTATGCGGTGATATAGGTATATAAATGACGAACTAACAGGTATTTGAAAATTTATATGTGATAACTTCTGGTGTGAGGGAATATTTCGTTACGTAACGCGTTACGGCATCAATCTCCTAAACAGGCTCCTCCTCTCTCACTCTAACCCACCGCGCTCGACTCAGTATTTAGGTTGTGATAGATATACTGTTGACAGCACTCACTGACAACAATATTAATCAAAAAAGACTATCATTTCAAGTAAACTTAAACACAATTAAGTAGCCGTTGAATTTGTTTCGTTTCTTTTTAAGCGATTTGCCATTTTTATATAAAGATATAGTATAAAAATATTTTAAAGGCCAAAGAAACACGATTATTATTCAATAGAGACAACTAAAAGCTATAAAAGAATTAAATAAATAGATATGATAAATTGCTAAATTTGTTCGAAATAAAAATGAAAATGTTCAAATAATCTATTCGTAACATGATAGAGACTCGACGAACTAAGTTAAACGGAACGGTTTGGGAATTTAAATGTTGTTGTTATTTTGTAGGATGATATTTTTAGCTTCACACCTTATCCAGCACCTAGCGGGGTAGATAGAGGGAACCTGGGAAGCTAGTGCTAGGAACCTCGTCCCCGCCTTGTAGGATTTAATATATTATTTTTAGTTTTGTAATGAATAAGGGCGTCATAGCGCATGATAGTTTTGTGTTTAATTTCATTCACTGTAATAAATTATTTTGATTTCCGGCTCCGAAAATACAAACTGCGGCATTGCGTTACGTCACTGAAAACATCTTTTATTACGGTGGCAAGTGTCTTAGAATTCATTTATGCGACGTTCTGCCATAAGCATGATGAAATATACAAAAAAATGGGGATATGCACACGTCAGCTACTGCCATATTTTATCTAAAATAAACAAGATTGTTCTAAATTCCGGGAGCCCAATATGAAGATCTATCCCCGTTCAGGGCAATAGTTCATTCAGGGCCATGTTCCTGAGTAGGGATCGATGCCACTACACCGGGCTTACAGTCGGACGCTATCCCTGCGCTACCACGGTCTCTACATTACACCACAATATATATTAAATGTACTATTGCAAATAAAAAATAATTTACAAATTTAATTATATTTAGGAAACAAAAAACAAACAATTCGTTTCGTGAAATACGAAGGAGCAATGTATACGCAGCTAGAATACACTTCAATGCCGGACGACGTCGCGATCGAGCTTTTAAAGCTAAACGCTGTTGTGGAATACACACTGACAATGTGAACTTGAATTCTTACTGTAATATTAAATTTTGTAGGTTGTACTGTGTGAGGCCGTCGTGGCCCAGTGACACAAGGATGTGGGTTCGATATCCACTCGAGGAAATGAATGATTATATCTTAATATTTTCATTTCTCCGCTCTGGCACTGAGGCAAAATCCGACGTTGAGTTCTGCCACTTAACACGCAATGTCTCGAAAAATTCGGCGGAAAGTGGGGAACGGAATGTTTTATCACTATGTTTCCTGTGCCGACTCTGCTATGTGCGGGATACAGCGTGAAGATGATTTAATTTTTTTTTGTTTGTGTAGTGTGTTTTCTCAAAAGATTAATGCATCGTTTTTGCTGCTTTTAAAGTTTAGTCGTGTGCACCTTTGCAAAAAATTGACTAAAAGTGAGAACTTATAATATATATAAAGGAAAAAATCTAAAAATTAATTTTCATTTCATAGAGAAAAGTCATTATAAGCTTATATTTATAGTACATTATCCAAAATAAGTGCATGGGCTTTCATAAAAATTGTCAACTTTAATTTCCGCGTAAAGAATAAGCTTTACAGTATTTTCAGTAGATCTACAATAACAAAATTTAGCAAGAAGTAAGAACTTAAAGTACAAATAAAGAAAAACTCCGGAGATATAAATTTATACTAATATTAAATTTAAAAAAAAAACTTATAATTGTATATCATTTCAAAGAAAATGACTGCATAAGAACTTTAGGTTGACGAACTTTTATAAGTTGTAATTCTCGTTGCTCTACGGCCTAACGCAAGTAAGAACACTACGCGAGTCCAACTCGCACTTGACCGATTGTTGTTTTAAAATCTACATATGTAGATTTTATGCCCTGTGATTCCGGTCTAGAATAGGATCATCCTGGTACTGGTGGTGACGTAAGAGGCGACTAAAGTACGTGTGGTAGAGTCACGTCGCCAGCAATGGCAACACGCATGGGCAGACTCGACCGGATCATTACCACCCCCGGCATTTAAAACCGGCGTGAAGTAGTGGCTTTATGCCACTGCGTTTCGCATCAGGTAATGCCAGGCTCCGGCACCCAACCCACCTTAAAGGCAGGCAACGAACCTGTTGCGCGGCGGCATCACATAGGCGCTAATCACTTACCATCAGGTGACCCAAACACTCGTTTGCCTTGTCTTTTCCATAAAAAAATATATAAATATTCGCTAGAACCGTGTGTCACATCGGTTTTGTTAAGCGACTAAGCGTTCGCCGTGTATTCCACTTGTAAACGTAGCGTAGCATTATGTAAATGAAATACAAGATAAGGCGCATATCCAGATACTGGTGGTTCTTCGATTCATTTCGTTGTACTATCACTTTGTGAATTAGATGAGATTGGTTTTTATATGGAAATCAAATGTTAAGAAATTGATTTTGTTATATTTTCTTCGTCTTTAACCAAGAAAATAAAATAAATTCTGTCTTTAACAGAATCGAACCTGTATGTTTTCTATATTTTTTTTAATAGGTTTACGCTGTATCCATCATATAATGAGGCAGAAGGAACCTAGTAACCAATTTTTAATTCCTATTATCAGAACGAGAAGATTAAAATAATTAATAAAAAACGTACAACGAGGCCAGTCGTAGCCCAACGGCACTAAGTGTGACCGTAAAACCGACTGATTGTGGGTTCGATCCCCACTCGAGGAGATGAAATATTTACTAAAATTTATATAAGCGCGGCGTTGAGTTCCGCTACTCAATACGCAATGCCTCCAGAACTAGGTGGAAAGTGGGGAACGGAGTGTCTTAACACTAGGTTCCCTCTGCCTACCCTGCTGTGTGCGGGATACGGCGTGAAGCTGATTTGATTCAAAAAAGTAATTTCTCTTCCTAAATGTATCCCACATTTACATTTACATGACATTTGAAAAATGTTTGAAAAAATAATAATTAAATATATTTTCTCTCAACTGTTTATATTATGACTATAATTTACTACTAATTTTGCATATCGGGTGGCGAATATTAATTGTATATTAACCAAAACAGAGACAGCTCATTACGCAAGTGATTTAAGTAGTTTATTGCGTATAATATACAATATTTTTTTATTTGTCGTGGTGCAGTAACACAGAGTGCGACTGTAAACGCGATGTTTATAGGTTCGATTCCGGTTCGATTCGATTCCATACTTCGAAGTATGACATTTATTTAATTTCTATGATCTGACAAGAAGAGAATACGCGGCGTTGTTCTCTGCACCAGGTTCTCTCTGCCTATCTTGAAAGATTTCATATTTATTAAGCGTGGTGGGCTAACTTTTAATCAATCGTTCAAACTGAATATAAGCCTGCGACTATAGTTTACATTCACGTTCAAATTTTTCTACTACGTCTACTTAACTAAAGTATTTTGATTTAATTTTACTTATTTTTAGGGTTCTATACCTTTTAAGGAAAAAAGAACCCTTATAAAACCACTTTGTTGTCCGTCCGTCCTTTGATGTCTGTCTGTTTGTCTGTCTAGAGCCTTTATCTCAGGAAATCTTGGAGATATCAAGTTGAAATTCAAACCTTATACTCAGATCTATGGCCTCCTGAAAAAAATCAATGTTTATTATTATTATTCTATATTTACTTTAAAAAAAAGATATGGCCGTTTACATCGCAAAACAGGCGTATGTCGACACTATCAAGGGAATCAAAATCAATAAGACGCTTTCGATTGGCCTAGAATTATGAAATTTGGTAGCTACAGGTAGTATCTACAGATAGCTAAGGAAAAAATAAAAAATAATAGCTTTAAAAGGTGGGACAAAATTTGTTATTAAAGCCGCTAGTTCGAGTGAGGTATCAGATGTAAGGGCTCTGGCTAAGCTAAGCCTGAATTTCAGAAGAAGCTCAAGACTTTCAATTTTTTACAGAACCCTTGGTGGGCGAGTAAGACTCGCGCTTTTCCGGTTTTTTCATTTATTTTCACTCCGCCGTATTTACAAGGAAACTTATTGTGTATACTTATCTTAATCATTCTGAGTTCTCTTAACAAAATTGTATTTTTTGCAGATTCCTCTTTACGATATACACTCCAAGGTATTCTGTAATTGCGAGGAAAAAGAAAAATAATAAACTTAGACAGAAGTTCCACTTTAGATATAGCTTTTAAATTTTATTACTTAAGCTGCTACGAGCTCTACGGTACGGTCTACGAATTTGCTACGAATCCATAATTTCAAATCCAATCTGTAAAAACGTTGGAATTCTTCAAAGAACATTTCGAACACTAAAACTAAATAGAAATGTAATAAATGTTAGATTCATTAAATAGTAATTCGATTACAATATTCACTCGAGCGGAACGTCTGTTGGTTCACACTGAGTGCACGGAGTAAATTAAAAACTGAGTGTACACTTGCGTTATGTTTCTCTTTTGTGTCTTCTTACGAGGTCTATGTGGCGCAGAAGTACAAGCCTATGACTGTAAGCTGATAGATTGTGGGTTCTATTTCTATTTGAGAAAATGAAATATTTAATATTTTTTTGTTTTCTCGTGCTGGTAACGAGATAAAGCGACTTTGAGTTTCACCACTTATCTCTCAATGCCTCCAAAATTGGGCAGAAAGTGGGCAACAGAATCGTCTAAATAGGTGCAAAGTGTCTTAACAGTAGGTTCCCAGGTTCCCTTAACTTCCTTCCTTACTTCCTCTTAACAAAATTATCTTCACATAGACATAAGTGTACACTTTGACTTATTAGTTCGTCGTTTGATATATAGTCTTCAACCTCACTTGTGGTAAGTTCATTTTAGTTCTTGGCAAACTTTTATATCTCTTTTATTATTTTATCTATTTTATGAATCAGTAAAGATATGAATAAGTAGTATAATTAAGCTTTAACGCCATTTTGATTTACTTGGGAAGTGCTACCTCTATAGGATAGTGGATTCGGTTCTTTTGTTTGTTTTGTAGCGGAGTGGCCAGAGAGACCGCAGTGACAAACGTTGTGGTACGTCGTCCACTGTCATATTTATATACCTCCCAAGGGAAGTCGCCATGCTTTTTACGTGACATTTCACCAATTTTATCGATATTGTGGTCCCGAAAGTTAACCAATAGTAGACAAAATGAATCTTAGTATTTAAGACACTGCGAGGGGAACACAGTTTATTATAAAAAAAATGTTTGAGAAATTTCCTGGGAAGTAGTAAAACTCAACACCACGCTTTGTCTAATTACCAAAACGAGAAAACAAAAAAAAAATTAACAAATCAATCCTGCGAGTGAGAATCGAACCCAAAACCATCAGACAATTTAACAGAATACATAGAGTCTTAAAATAAAAAAATAACAATATACCATAATAACAACATTTATGGAAAATAAATTAAAATATAGTATACACACGCTTCGATTGGTAAAACAATTTTTAAATAAAGCTGCAGTTATCGGAATCTTAATTAATCCCCACTTTGCATACAGCGCGATTTTACAGCGCAATCTTCTGAGATATAAAAATAAAAACAAAACTATCAATATGAATGGTACTTTGCTAATTAAAAATGTGGAATTATTTTTGTTTATATAATTTTATCGATTTAACAGTTTCTTTTTAATTACAAATGAGGATTATGGATTTGAATCTAATGAGAATGGAGGTTATTTTAAGTTTTTCTTTTTTTTTCAGTTTCTCCCTGTATCCCGCATATAGAGGGTAGATAGAGGGCATCTAGTATTAAGACACTCTGTACCCTATTTCTCAAGGCCGATTTTTCGTGTTAAGTCGCGAAACTCAACGCATTGCTTTGTCTTGTTACCAGAGCGAAGAAATTAAAATATTAAATAAAATATAAAATTTCGGCGTTGAGTTCTGCCACTCAACACGCAATGCCTCCAGAATTTGTCAGAAAGTGGGGAACGGAGTGTCTTAATACTAGGTTCCCTCTGCCTACCCTGCTATGTACGGGATACAGCGTGAAGCTGATTAAAATATTAATTTATCATAATTGATTTAAAGGGCTTAAGTTTTGTATTTAATATTTTGGATTTTTTGGCTTAATACTTACAATAATACTAAGTGGCTGACAGACAACGCATTCAAAAACTTGACATGTACGTTCCTAGGAGAGTAAGGGGATACTAAGAAAGGATTTTTCAAAATTCCTACAAGAACGCTTAGGTTTTTTTTTGTTTTACAGCCACGGCGCATAAATGACGTTGAGTTTCACTATTCGACACGCTTTGAAAATTCCGCGAAAAGTATACGTTGAAATTCAAATATTTTCCTAAAACAAGCATAACCATGCGAAAACTCAATATAATATAATTATTCAAACTGAAAACATGAAAGGGGCGAATTGGCGAAGTTGGTAAAGTAATTTAAAGTTTATAATCAAATAGATCTAGGTGTTTAGGTTCAAAGATCTCATTTTGGAGATATGATTAAAAAGGTTGATTGACGCTTTCGTGGTACGGTTGGATTAGTAGACTCTAAATGTGATAGGTGTGGATTCGATTTTATTTAAATTTATATTTCCATTTCTTTGCTCTGGTGTCTAGGCAAAGCGCCGCGTTGAGTTTCGCCACTCAACACGCAATGCCTTCAAAATTCAAATAAAAACACTAAGGGCATTT
Organism: Heliconius erato x Heliconius himera; assembly: GCA_013421005.1. NCBI lineage: Eukaryota > Metazoa > Arthropoda > Insecta > Lepidoptera > Nymphalidae > Heliconius > Heliconius erato x Heliconius himera. The sequence goes on along the minus strand of JAATLQ010036895.1, from coordinate 13,780 downwards.
GGTTCCCTCTGCATACCTTGCTGTAGCCGGATACAGAGTGAAGCTGACTTATATACATCAGACTCGCGCGCGGCTTCGTCCGCGCTATGTTATTGGCTACAAAATCCTGTATCATCCTATATAATGATAACAATCCCAATGCTAACTCTAGACGGCAATGGTAAAGAATATAATTTTTAAACAGTCAGTATATAAATGGTTACTTTATTTGTTTTTTGAAATATTATTTTTCCTATAATTATAGTCAGAGGCTAGTCGTGGGACAGGGGCACAAAGTATAACAGTAAAATCGACTGGTTGTGGGTTCGATCTCCACTTGAGAAGATGAAATATTTACTTAAATTTATATTTCCATTCTATCCAGGCAAAGCGCGGTGTTGAGTTCTGCCACTTAATACGCAATGCCTCCAGAATTCGGCAGAAAGTGGGGAACGGAGTGTCTTAACACTAGATTCCCTCTGCCTACCCTGCTATATATATATAAAAGGACAAAGGACGTGACTGAGGTAAGACGTAATCCGCGCACAGCCGTAACCGCTGTGCGTAGATGTTTATTTTCATAATCTGGACATCAACTAAGAAGGGATTTTGAAAAATTTTAACCCTAAAGGGATGAAATAGGGGTTGAAAGTTTGTATGGCAAAAAATTTTAAGCTGTACCGATTTTTATAAAATTTAAAATTCAGACTCTTAAAAACATTTCATTGAATACGTGTTTCATAGTTTTTTAAAATTCACCCCCTAAGGGTGCAAATAAGGGGTTGAAAGTTTATATGGAAAAATCTTTAAAACGCCACCGATTTATAAGAAATTAAATTCAGACTGTTAAAAATATTTTATTGAACACGTGTTTCGTAGTTTTTTAGAATTCACGCCTAAGGGTGCAAATAAGCGGACGAACCCGCACAAGCCCACTAGTTTATTATAATTATAGTCGCTAATAACTGCGGGTCTAACCACACTACTAAATGAAAATAACAAATATTTTAAATGACATATCCTAGAGACCGAGATAACTATCAAAAAGTATAATGGGTTACGAACAACTAATATGGTGTAATAAAGCCTATTAGAGCTATCTGGATGGACTATCTGACGTAAAATTCTTTTTTTGATCAGTTTCTTAGATTAGCATGTTCAAACAGACATGTACATCATAACATTAGTATAGATTAAGAAAAAAAAAACAGATTTGCTTTACAATTAAATTGGCAATACCAAAAGATATAAGATAAAAGCTAGATTGTTTAAGATACGAAAAGATAGCAAAACGTTTATAAATAGAAACTATTACTGTAATAAACAGTAAATTTTATACTGTACTCGGACTTTATCTAAAAAGTCTTCTATTTCGTTGCTCTTATCTTATTTTGACTTATTTGTTTGTTTCTTTAAACTAATATATACAAATGTATTATACATACATAGAAGGACAGTCGTGGCGCAGCGACACAAACTGTGATTTTAAAACCGACTGGTTGTGGGTTTGATCCCCACTCGAGGAGATGAAATATTTACTTAAATTTATATTTCCATTTCTTCGCTCTGGTGTCGAGGCTAAGCGCAGCGTTGAATTCTGTCACTCAACACACAATGCCTCCAAAAGTCGGCAGAAAGTAGGGAACGGAGTGTCTTAACATTAGGTTCCCTTTGCCTACCCTGCTGTGTCCGGGATACAGCGTGAAGCTGATTAAGTCGTGGCGCAGAGCCACAAGTGTGCGACTATAACTGTAAGTTGTGGGTTCGCATCCCACTCAAAGAAATTAAATATATATTTTTCTATTTCCTTGCTAAAACGCCATTTAACATACAAAGCTTCCACAATACAGTGAAAAGTGAAAAACGGTAGTGTCTTAACACTAGCTTGCCAAAAAATTCACTATTTACTGTTTACCGAAAATATTTGGGACACCTACTCTCTTACTGCACTATAAACGTTAATTCTTACTGTTATGATAACGTTTTGGTGGTTGAACAAATATTGATAAGAACTTAATTGAGACCGAAGTGATTGTATGAAACGACTATGAGTTCGATTTACACTTAGAGTTGATAATCTAAAATATATATTTTCTTAGAACTTAAAACATATTTTAAAAATAGACAGAATACGAAAAATAGTCTTAACACTCACCCAAATCCAACTCACCAAAAAAATACCACATAATAAAATAGTTTTTTTTTTATTTTCACGATTATTAAACTTTTACACATTTTTAAATTAAAAACGAAACTTTTTTTTTCGAATTAATCGCGTATATTAAGTATTAAACATTTTTGGAAACCCGATGTTTCGAACACTTTGCAGTAGTCCGTGGTCCTTAGTCTACCCGTAACCACGGACAACTTCATTTAAAATAGAAGTTCTATTCCATAACCTAAAACTAGTTTTAAGTTTCTTCAAACATTAATATATTTCAGTACTTTTACTATAAAGATAGCAACTTGACTGACTCTACATACCGTTGTCAGCGATTCACCTAGATTCTACTCTAGCTTGTGTTTATAGAGATTTTCATATTGAAATATAAGCTTCGCTACGTATTGGAACGAAATTGTCGAATAGATAGATTGATTTATATGTAAAATAGGAAAGGTATTCAGGACATTGTTACGTTATTGCAACAAACTTAATTCATTTAGCTTCACGCTGTATCCCGCACACAGCAGGATAGGCAGAGGGAACCTAGTGTTAAGACACTCCGTTCCCCACTTTCTGTCGGATTCTGGAGGCATTGCGTGTTGAGGGGCAGAAGTCAGCGCCGCGCTTTGCCGCGACACTAGAGCGAAGAAATGGAAATATAAATTTAAGTAAATATTAACAACTTAATGCTATCATTTAATTTGTTAGTTTCGTGTTATCGCTTTGGTGTTGTTGTTGTTGTATATAGAAGAGTAAATGGAGAGAACTCGGCATCAAGACAATCCGTTTCCTTTTCTAAAATGGAGATATTATGGCGAATTTTGTGATGAGTGGTAGAACTTAACGACTGATCTCTATCACAAGAGGGGAGGGGGAGGGAGAATTAAATCCACAAATTTCGTTTACAGTGGATCTGCCTCAATGCGCTCCGACGACCTTCTTCAAATATGTTTATTACTTGAATCGATAATCATACAGTTTTAATTTTTACGCTACAGGTTAAATTATTTTATTGAACATGCTGTATTAATAAACGAGATAATAATTGTAGTATGTAATATGTTCCGAGATATCTTATGTCATGTGTACTAAGTGACTGGCAATATACGCAGACACGAAACTAGTAAATTATCAAGTGGAAATGTATGAAGATAGGCTAAGAAATGTAAGGGAGAGCACTAAAAGTAAATTGCTCGAAATTTTTAAGAAAAGAGAAAAAAGAGAGGCCAGTGGTGGCCAGTCGTGGTTTTTAATATTTTCATAATATTAAATATTTAATTTCCTCTCTGGTAGCGAGACAAAGCACGGCGTTGATATCCACCAATCAATACACCAGAATTCAACAAAAAGTGGCAAACGGAAGTCACATAGCACTAGATAAGAGATACAACGTGAAGCTAAACAAAAATAATAAAGAATTTTGATAAACAAAAGCAGTTTTTACAGATTTCAACCCTCCACATTATTTAACTTTATCACATTACGTGTGTGTAAATAAAATTACATTTCGTTGTACGGTCCGCAGAAACACAAAGACATTCGTTTCCATTCATACATTCATATTGTAATTTTACAACAAAATGATTAACACAGTGCTTTTATCGACCGTGAACGTGTGAACGTTATTTTATACGAAGGTGTAATTTTTTTATTATTTTCATAGATTTTTTTGATAAGGATTTGTATCCACAAACATATTGATAGGTCCTTTTTTTACTACTGACCATAATAAGCCTTAGTTACTTTAGTCATAGTGATGTCTTTACTTATATTATAAAACTTAGGAGCTTATTTGGCTTAAAGCGCTTGCTTGTATCAGCGCTTTGCCTCGACACCAGAGCGAAGAAATCAAAACATTAAATATTTAATTTCCTCGAGTGGGATTAGAACCCACAACCTGTCGCGTTAGCAGTTACATGCTTGTGCCCCTGCGCCATAACTGAAAAGCATATTTGGGCGCCAATTGAAATAATCGTTATAATATATAGATTATTATGATATATTAATATGGCATATAACATACTCGTATAATATAACATTTTAAGCGTAGTAGAAGATGTGTCCATAATCGTATAATAGGTGTGGGGTTCAATTCTAATAATTGTTACAGGTTAAATCACTCAATCTTAGCAAACGATAACCAAAAGAGGCGTGTCATATCATATACAATTCAGCTTCACGCTATATTAAGTACAGATTATATATTAAGTACAGACAGCGTAAGTTTTGTTCTCTATTTTTTTTAGTGTATTTCATGCTGTATTCTGTTATATCGCGTAACTAGGTAGGCAGAGGGCACCTGGGAACCTAATGTCGCCTAACCTAAATGAACCTAAGACGTCCGATTTGTCATTAAGATATTTCCGCTACCCACTTACCGCGGTATACTTAAGGCATTGAATGCTAATAGGCAAAAGTCAAAAAGAAATAAAAATATTAAATATTTCATTTCCTGAGTGGGAATCGATCCCACAACTACGTTTACAGTGACACGCTTGTGCCCCTGCACCAGGATTGTCTCAAGTTTCCGCCCGAATTTTAGATATTGTATATTGAGTAGCGGAACTTAACGCCCCGTTTTGTCTTATAACAATGAGTAGATCAGTAACCTACATACATATAAAAAAAGGAAAAGCCTTATTTGCTATATTAAGTTATTAAGGAACTTTTTTCGAGTGTCCTTCCTAAGAATTTTGGTACAAGTAAAGCTCTTAGGAATTGAATGTGAATGGCGTGTAGGGTCAAGTAGTGGAAAAGTGGGTTGAAACCATTTCCAGCTTATTCACTATGACTAATAATATGAGTACTTTTTATGTAGATTTTTTTATATTTGGATAAAGGATTGGTTAGATTTATTTATATTTATAAGCATCTACAAGAGCGAAGCGAAGTTGTAATAATTATAATACCAAAAAACAGAATGAATTTGAATGACGACTTGATGATTTTTTATTTGTTATCAAATATGCGTAATTGTTTTGTGTATTTTTAGCTTCACGCTGTATCCCGCAAATGGTAGGGTAGGCAGAGGGAACCTGGGAACATTTCCTTACCCTTCTTTTATGCTGAATCTTGGAGGCATTTCGTGTTGAGTGGTGAAACTCAACGACGCATCTGTTGTCTTTTTGTTACCAGAGCGAGAAACTGTAAGCACTTGTGAGTAAGAATCGAACCCAAAATCTTTATGTTTATACAAAGTTCCTTTTGTTTACCCGGCCATGTGAACTATTGGGAAACCACAACCATAATACATTTACCTCAACCGGGAACTGTACCTAGAACTATAAAAAGAATCCATGCTTGATACAAAAATTCACACGAAGCGAGAACCCGCTTGTGAATTTGAATTTTAGTAAAGTTTTCATCAAAGACTTACATAATGAAGATAATATTGTGACACCGCACATGGTGAGGTGCTTAATTATAGTATTTCGAACGAAACGTGTTTCTCTTGACGATAGTTCCAAAAGGCTTATATGAATACTAGTTTTTACTCACGGCTTTGCCCCTCTTTGTGAAATATAGATTATTATAAGTTTTATAGACTTTTTATTAGCGTTACGCTGTATGCCACACACAATATGGTAGAGGGAACCTAGAGTTAAGACATTCCGTTTCCCAGTTTCCACCGAATTCCTTTGTATTGACACTAGAGCGTAGAAATAAAATATTAAATATTTAATTTCCTCGAGTAGGAATCGCCACGTTTGGCCTCTACAAATTTAATTTACAAATAGCTATATATAAACACTTGCTTTTATTGCTTGCTTTGTCCTCTTTGATAAATAGAAAAAACTATAAGTTATGTATGAAAAAGACCGAGGTTCCCGATATAGGTTTATATTACAGCCTTGTTAGATAAATAGATTATTATCTAATTTCTTACAATCTGTTTGGACTTATTATATCTGCGCGTCTTGGAAACCGTCCAAGTCCCGTTCCAAGTGCGGGTTCAAATCTTTACACGTTACGCTATATAAGTGTTTATCTAATAATATTTTTTACATATATATCCAACGATGGGCATTGGGCGTTTGACATAGTTTCTCTATTCTTTTCAATTTCGTCAATATAGAGACTGGTTGTCGCTATGATGAATTTTAATAATACTCCAGTAACATCTCAAGGTTAAGACGAATCAGTCGTTATAAGCACCATCAAAATGCTTATTTATTAAGTATTTTTCTTTCCTAAGTGTGGAATAACACTTTAAAAATGTTAAAAGTATCATCAAAATTGGTTTAGCGTTTGTCTCTATAACGCTAAATAGGAACACACATATATAAAATAAAATTAAATTAGCTTCACGCTGTATCCCGTACACAGCAGGGTAGGCAGAGGGAACCTAGTGTTAAGACACTCCGTTCCCCACTTTCTGCCGAATTCTGGAGGCATTGCGTGTTGAGTGGCAGAACTCAACGCCGCGCTTAACCTCGACACCAGAGCGAAGAAATGGAAATATAAATTTAAGTAAATATTTCATCTCCTCGAGTGGGGATCGAACCCACAACCAGTCGGTTTTGCAGTC
>JAATLQ010036894.1:186459-222577 GCA_013421005.1 Heliconius erato x Heliconius himera | reverse complement strand
AAAAAAAAAAAAAAAAAAGGTTCGATTATGGGATCCGGTGCAAGTCGGTTTTTTTTGTAAAAAATTGTAATTAAGAATTAAAGTTTTTATATAGATATTGTAATAAAATGTTAACAGCTTTTTAAATTTAGTTTAAATTATGCTCGGCCAGATTTTTTTCTTAGTATTGCCCCTCACTAAGCAGGGTAGGCAGAGGGGTCCTGGGAGCCTAATCACACTCCGTTCCATTAAGTCCCCAAAGAATACAGTTTCCCATTTTTCGCCAACTTCTCGAGGCATTGCGTGTTTTTACCAGAGCAGAGTTACCCGAGTGTAAATCGAACCCACAACATTCGCATACTTATGCCCCTGTGCCATGACGGCCTCTACCTCGTTGATTGGTTATGCATATATATTTTTTGATTATGAATATCTGCAGATTCCAATTTAAATCGTATGACTTAAGCTCGTTGAATAATTTATAATTTATTAACCTTTTTATTTCCTTGCTCTGGCACCAAGGCAAAAGCCCGGCGTTGGGATTCGCCACTCAAAATTTAATACCTCGAAATATTCTACGAAAAGTGGGGAAACGGAGTATCTTAACACTGGAATCCCTCTGCCTAGCGTGCTGCGTGAGGGATACATTATAAATAAAAACTTAAGCTCGTTAATATTTTCTGATTAGAATATATAAAATATCAATTCTGTAATTAAATTTCCAGGACACGGCAGTGACGACTCCTACACATTCCACATGCACGGCTACAGCACGCAAATAGTTGCCACTTGGAGTAATCCACAGAAAACACCTATTACTAAGAAATATGTTCAGAAACTTGATGCAGAAGGCAAAATAACTAGGTATTTTTAAATTATTATCTATACTATACGTATGTATTTATTATAGACTGATAAAATTTGATCAGTAGTGGCGTTCAGATAGAGCGCCCTTGCCAAGGGTTTCCCCCTGCCTTGGATAGTCGAAAATTAGTATTCGATAATCAATAATCCGTTATTTCATAAGGGCTTTCTCTCTATTCTCTTTACTCAACTCTCTTTTAGTTCTGCTTTGCCAAACACATATGAAACAGGGAAATTAAGGACAATGATTTTATTGACCGAGTAGAGTATTTACCATTTTTAACCTGATAAAAACCTTAACAATATCATATTTTAGATTAAGAAACCTGGCAATTTTGTTAATAGAAAAAGAAATTACTGGAAATCCCTAATAAAATAATTCATCGATAGGAGGGCTAGAAGAGTGTTATTCAATTTTTGGGATTAAAAAATAGTTTCCTGAATTTAATAATTATGTCTTACCTTAAAAAAAATTAGTTTTTTGTTTGTACAAGTTTGAATTGCATTACATAAAGAATAATAAAAAAAAATAATCAGCTTCACGCTGTATCCCGCACACAGCAGGGTAGGCAGAGGGAACCTAGTGTTAAGACACTCCGTTCCCCACTTTCTGCCGATTTCTGGAGGAATTGCGTGTTGAGTGGCAGAACTCAACGCCGCGCTTAACGTCGACACCAGAGCGAAGAAATAGAAATATAAATTTAAGTAAATATTTCATCTCCTCGAGTGGGGATCGAACCCACAACCAGTCGGTTTTACAGTCACACCTCGTGCCACTGCGCCACCACTGGCCTCAAAAGAATCACATAAAGAATCACCGTTAAAATTTCGTTAAGGCACTTGTAGTGCTTAAATTAACATTGCATTTAGTAGTATAATAGTAGTAAGTTCGATTCTTGCTAGTTAATAAAAAAAATAATGTTGTACTGATTAACATGATAATGTAAACAAGTACCTATAAGTGTTTCAACAAAACTCGTCAACGCATAAACTATAGAGTGTTGATAGAGAATTCGAAAATCACTTTCAGAATATTCTGTAATATATTTAGTAGATGGAAAAACAACCAAATTAATATAAAAAATGTATTTCAACTTATTAAACAGCCAGGGACCGCTGAATTCATAAATTATAAATTTCGTTGCAGGAACCTAAAAAAACCACCACTAAAAGACACAATATTGGTGCCGAATAAAGGATATACCATCATACGACTGTTCCCATCTTTTGGAGGTAGTTGGCTTCTGGAGTGCAGATCCTGTTCACTCTTCATGCCGACGGCCATTCTTATCAATGTTCCTTTATCAATACCTAAGACTGTTATAGACAAGCTACCGAGTTGTGGCAGCTATAGACCTGCTGATGTTTTACTTAATTAATTTAAAAAGTTTATTGCATTTCTATTGAAAAAAAAAGTATTTGAAAATCTTATCCAAAATTTTTGATAATAGTTTAATTTTAAAGCTTTAATTTAAGACGAAATTTTGTATTGAACCACGCAAATTTAAGTTTTTCTCTTATAAGCGAAATTTGTAATATCATAAAACATTTGAAACTAGGTATTTTATATGTAAATATAGAATAAGTAATACATAATTATATTTACGTAAGTTAAATGTGAAATTTAATTTTCTAACACCAAGATCAACTTATATTATTTTTAGAGATTTGTATAAATGTCTCTACATACAAATTTAGAAAGATAAAGAAATGAAAATATATACATAAAAATTTGTTCTCCGAGTGTGAATCGAACCCACAACCGTCTCGTTTACAGACCTGCTGATGTTACAGTCACTGTGCCACAACGGCCTCTAGTTACTCCTCTATTTAACATAAGAACTTATAATTAATAGAGAGATCCAATAAGAATCTGAAATGCTTGTATGTTTATCACACGTGGTACAAAGCATAATATAGGTTATTTTGTTTGTGAATATAATTATACATGTAGATAAAATAGTTTAAGAAATAGGATATAAGTTTTGTTTGTATGAATATGTTACTATTATTTAATATTTTTGTATAGTAAATATTATAGTATATTGAAAATGATCATTTGTTAACTATTTCGATATAAATTTTGATAAAAGTGAGAAAGGTCAAAATTAATTTATTTCTTACGATTACAGTGTAAATGTTAAAATTTTACGGATTATTTATATATAATTTAATTAACAGACAAAACTATTTTTGTATAAGATAATTTCAACTTAATTAAAGACCCGGAATTTTAAGATAATAAAATATATAAAGTAAATTTTATGTTTACAACATGTTTTAAGGGAAGCTTTATGTTTTATTTTCTAAAGTTTCCATGTTTTTAGGGATAAAAAAAAATGTATTTGTGGATGATACATGCTAGTAGAGTTTTCTGAATATGTTTGTTATTTGAAAGAAATAAAAAAAATATTTAAAAAGAAATTCACTTAACTGTTTTAAAAATAAATTATGTATATATAATTTTAATTGAAACCTAATGCAGTACATAAGAAAAATACTCATATTATAATAAGATTGTAAATAAAAAAAGCTTAAATTTTAATTTATTTAATAATAAATTGCAATAAAAACATTATGGTTTTGCATATTCTTCAATAAAATCAATATAACTCGACACTTTAGTGTAAACGGTTGGTGCTCCTCTATGGCCACAAGGTGCCATTCCCCACGAAACGACACCAAGTAACACAGGTACTTCTATATCATCATTTTCTACATTAAGCATTTTATGTTCCCTATTGCTTCTCTCTTCGTTATAATTCTCGTCGTATTCTTCGTATTCATCAGTTATTTTGTCGCGATTGTAGACGCTCAAAGGTACTAACTGCATGAGCGGTCCACCTGAGTCTCCGCTACACGCTGCTACTCCGCCCGAGAGCGGTCCGGTGCATATATTCGAATTCTTATCCAATGGATTACTTTCTCCATCATCCAATAGTTCTTCGAGAGCATTGTGACATTCTGAAAAAAAAAAAATTTCTGAAAGAACAATAGTTTAAAATATCGCGACAACCATTATACCACTTTTATTTATTTTTTCAATATATTTTTTTTAGGCGCAGGATTATTGTTTTCATTTCTTTCGTACTTTCTTTTAAGCAAGTACTTATGTTTAGGGTTCCGTACCTCAAGTGAAAAAACGGAACTCCATTAAACCATTTAGGATATTTTTTAAAGAATGCGTGGAGCTCTCAAGCTAATATTAATAACAAATACTTTAAGTTCTACAGTCTATTGGCGCATACAAAAAGTAATCTTCTAAGTCGAGGCAGTCAGTGCGTCAGTAACAGTTAAACAGTTTACTTGTAGTTGTGGTGTCGGGAAGTGTATAAGTGCCCACTGTTTGTAAAATATATATTTTTGTTAGTCCTACACAATAAGAAAAAAACAATGGGCGGTTTTAACCCACTTTTTGAAAACTCACAAACTCAAACCAAAATACAATTTTTATCTACATTTTGTTTTCTTTTTTATTTTAGTTTTCATACTTGGAGAAACGGAAATAATAAGTAAACTGTAAGTCATATTTTACATTTTTAAAACTAAAAAACAGTATCACGCTGCATCCCGCTCACAGCGGGGTAGGCAGAGGGAACATAGTATTAAGACACTTCGTTCCTCACTTTCTAGATATTGCGTGTTGAGTGGCGGAGCTCAACAATTCTAAGGACTTTTACCGTGGTGCCAGAGGGAAGAAATGGAAATATTAACAAATAATAATTTATTCCTTCGAATGGGGATGGAATCCACAACGGCCACGTTACAGTCACCCCCTCGTGCTCTTGTGCTACGACGGCCTCGATATATTTTTCATTGTTTATTTGTTAAAATCATTAAATTTTTTTTAATAATCACAAGTTATTGTAGTACTCGATATCATCACTTCGTACGAATGGAGATTAAAAGCAAGATGAAATAAGTTGGATTTGGATATTATGAAGGCAATTGATGACAACGAACTGAGAAAAAATCAGGCCCAATGCTTCGGTTTAGACGTAACTATTGTTTATGTCGATATAGCAGAATAAAAGTGAATATAAATTTGTTTTTTATTTATTTCTTTCAATAGTGGATCTACTTGATTTTTACACGGGTTAGTGGACAAATATATTTTTAAAGGTTTCAACATATCTCTTATTACCTCGCCAGCCCGACCTTGCAGATATGCGATCTATACTGTTGTAATTATATTTCCATTAATACTTATTTAGAAAACTTATAAAAATTTAAACGTAGCGGGACTCGAACCCGCGCCTCCTGGAAACTGACCTGGTCGGTCGCTGGTCGGTTTCCAGGAGGCGCGGGTTATACGTTTACGTTTTCTAAATAAGTATTTTTCTTTCCTAAGTGTACACTTTAAAAAATATTAAAAAAAATATATCCATTTACACTCGAAGTCCCAATACAGAAATGCAGAAAATAAAAAATATCTCAAAAAATACTCACTCTCGTATGGGATGTACGTGACATTTACTTCTTGCAGCTTGCTCGGAACGTCTGGTATAAAGTAAGTAGTACGTAAAGCACCCCAACCAGCCAAGGTAAGGGAATAATTGGTAACTTCGTAGCTGTGAGGCAGATGTATTGGCAGAACTTCGTCAGTGAACATAAAGGGTTTGCTCATACGCAAAAGTGCTATATCGTAAGGACCTACGCCTCTGAAATTACAATGTATACTATTTTATACAAAAAAATATCAATATTTAAAAAAAAAAGAAAATAAATAATAATTTTTTCGAGGCATTGTTGATGGACGGAATTCAACGCCGGTGTTGGTGTCACAGCGAAGAAATGAAAATATTAAGAAATAACAATTTTTCCCCTCGAGTGGGGATCGAACCCACTACCGTCACAGCTTTGTGTCTGAGCGCCACGACGGCATCTACAATTTTTTTTTAATTTTATATAATCAAAAAGAAATAAACTGCTTCATCGATAAGATCAACAATTTGACTAATGTAGTACTCTTTACGGTAAACTCATAATTTTAAACTTGGTTTTTTTCATTTATTCATTATAATATCAATATTTCCAATGATCCTCCGATATAAGGTTATATATCTACTTATATAATCTACTATATATCTACTTATATAAGTGGGGAACGGAGTGTCTTAACACTGGGTTCCCTCTGCCTACCCTGCTGTGTGCGGGATACAGCGTGAAGCTAATTTAATTGTAATTTTATATATAATCTACGTCATTTTTTCGCCCATCCAGTTAGTAGCTAGTTACCTGAATTAATTTCATAATTATTTTGTATATACATTATCTTGTGTTGAGGCCGGTCGTGGCGCAGCGGCACGAGGTGTGACTGCAAAACCGACTGGTTGTGGGTTCGATCCCCACTCGAGGAGACGAAATATTTACTTAAATTTATATTTCCATTTCTTCGCTCTCGTGTCGAGGTTAAGCGCGGCGTTGAGTTCTGCCACTAAACACGCAATGCCTCCAGAATTCGGCAGAAAGTGGAGAGTGGAGTGTCTTAACACTAGGTTCCCTCTGCCTACTCTGCTGTGTGCGGGATACAGCGTGAAGCTAATTAATAATTATATTGTGTTATTTTTTACCCAGCATATTTAGGATGTGCCATACGCTCAGCCACAGATATAATTTGGGCTTTTGGACTAAAGTAATTGACATCATGAGTTCCAGCAACTGCGTCCATAGGGAGCCATCTTAATAGAAATGATTCCTTAATACAATGCGCAGCAGTTAAAACCTAGAAGGTTAAGATTAATAAGATTAAATATGTGCGGAAAATTAGTTAGTTATATTATATAAAAATTAAGACATTTTACATAGAGTAATCCTAGAAACTTTGTTGTGAATGCAATATGTATTGAAAGTAATGATATGTCATCAAAAACATAAATATGAAACGAGAGCCAAGTTAAATATTAAGTATTAGGTCGTTCTCGACAAAAGAATAAAAGATCTATATGGTTATCGAGTTCTGTGTACACTCGGGTATGTGTAAAATTTAATCTCTAAATTTAAATTGGTTATTTTTTACCACCAGGCTCCAAATCAAATATCAACCTAACAGTCCATTAGAAGCTGAAAGTACACTAACTTGCAAATATAATAACGCCTTTATGCAATATTTAACTTGGCTGTCATTTTATATTTATGTCTTTGATGGCTTAAATATGCTATAAATTATTTCCAAACGGGAGGGAAGACAGAGTTACTGATAAAGACAACATGATAAATACATTTACGTATAATACCAGGAATATGGAGACGAAAATTCAAAATTTAACGTAATAATCACCCCATCACATCTAGTTAGAAGCTGAGTTAACAAGCCGTTTATTTATTTAAGTAGTAGCGTACGTGTGGAGCATTTCTAGGTACCAAGTACTACTGGCAAGGTAAATTGCACAGCCAAGCCAAAATACATATTTATATGTACTTTATTCATAAACTTGATATATTAAGGCCAGTTGTGGCGTAGGGGCACAAAGGGTTACTGTAAACGCGACTGGTTTTGGATTCGATCCCTACTCGAGCAAATGAAATATTTATTTTAATTTATATTTCCATTTTTTCGTTGTCAAAACGCGGCGTTGAATTCCGCCAATTAATACGCAAAGCCTCCAGATTTCGGAGGAAAGTGGAGAACGGAGTGTCTTAACTCTAGGCTACCTCTGCCCACACTGCTGTGTGTTGGGTATAGAGTGAAGCTGATATATATTATTGTAATAATACTGAGTTGTCAGAGTAGTTATTTTATCCGTGATAAGCTGAATTATTCATAAATTACTATAATAAATATGTTATTACGACTGTGGTATTACATTGTATATCATTGTCAGTTAGAACAAATATTTAGAATAAATTAGAAAGAAGGTGCTTTAACGTGACGTACCCATTTATCGTTTAATATACTGCCACCACACACGTGCGTCCTGATCCAGAGGAACCTGATCTGTAAAGATACGAGGTAAGGGTGGCTGTAAGGTCTGGACTCATGACCACCTATTAATTTTCCTTCCCGTATAATACGATTGGACGCCGCTGAAATATTAAAAAGTGTATTTAACTTTGAGCGTTGAAATTTTATTAGTTTTGTTTTGTTTTATTTACGTAAAACAAATTGAAAAGCATTAATTAAATTAAGCTAAAATCAAAAGCTGATAACTGATAGCTTTGAAGCTGAATAAATATTTTGAAATACGTAAATTACTATTACAAATCTATCTAGAGTGAGCACGGGATTAAAAACCTCCGGAATAATAAATACGATATATTGATATTAATTTGATTTAAGATTAATCAAATATTGATATGTATGATTAGAAAATTTTTTTTTTTTTACTTTTAGACCAATTGACTGTTTGAAATTTAATTCTTTACTCCTGAATATTTCATTAAATACTTTTTCGGGAACGGTCTGTCTCTTTGTCAATTTCGTAATAGATCAGTGATTTTACAAGAAGAATTAAATAATCTGGTGTCGAGGCAAATCGCGGCGTTGAGTACATACTGCCACTCAACTCGCAATGCTTCCAGAATTTAGCAGTCTAACACTAGGTTCCCTCTGCCTACTTTGCTCTGTGCGGGATACAGCGTGAAGCTGATTTAATTGTACTTGAGAAATTATTTTAATATAACAATGAGTTGAGTTCGTTTTTGTAATAATATATGTAAGTATATATGTATGTATTTATTATCGAAATATATTTTTAAATTGAACGGAAGAGAAGAACGAAATCCAAATACTAGATAGATACCTAACCCACTAACCCTCAAATCTTTAAAGAGATACGCTTAGATAAAAAAATATCTCACCTGTACTGGCATAATAGAATTGTATAAAGATTAAAAGAAGATTCACAAATAACTTCATAGTTTTAAATGTTTATGAGATATGTTGTGCAACATGGAGTTATATAACATTTGATTAAGATGCGTGCACAAATTAACTTTTCGCATAATTACAAGTATCAGGGGCCGCCAACTATACTTGTTTGAAATGTATATGCTGCTGCTTTGTTTTATGTAAACGTGAAAAAAGATAGCTCTTATAATACTTGCCGTTCTACCTACAAAAACCATTGATTAAGCTGACAGTTATTTAATTTTATTTTTTAGCTTTACGCTATATCCTGCACACAGCAAGATAGGCAGAGGGAGTCGGGGAGCCTAGTGTTTGTTTTTATCTATATGCTTATATATTCAAAACTATACATACGTAATGTTTTACCTTTTTTCAACTCGCCTACTATCAACAAATGTTCTTGTAATGTTTTATGAAATCATTTCTTCCTATCTTATTTATTAAAAAAATACTCTAGCACAAAACAAAATAAAAAATAATATAAATTTACTCACGTGTGATCCGATGACAATACAACATATTCATTTTTGATATTGTTGGAAGGAACACGAGGTTAATAAGAAAATATTTTGAAGTGTTTTGTGTTCAAATAGACCAAAAAATATATTGTGTACATTTAAATATTACATTATATAATAATAGCAGATTCCTTTTTATATGAACAAATTTATTGGTTGAGTACCTTTAGAAAAAGGTCTTAAAATAGTTGAACATTGTTCCATTTTATTGTTGTATTGTATTAAAAGGTTAATATAGTCATATTACCCATTTACTTTTTTTTTTACTTATTCATTCTTAAGTCTTTATTTTTTTTTGTTTTCGACAACATCACTTAATCCTATTAATGTAAGTATAATGTAGGGAAATCACTAACTTCTATAACAATATATACTTAATTAGGAGTTAGTAGCCCATAAAATATTATAAATATGAATGTTGTCAATAAAACATTTTTTATTTATTTATATACTTTTTATATCATCCTACAAATGTGAAGATAATTCAATTGATTTTTGAAATCTCCTGAATCAATTAAAATTGTTAAAATCTCTTAATACGTCTACGGGTGATTACAATATGGGAGTAGGTTAAGTATTTAGTACATTGCGTATTAAAGCAGAAATGTGAATTACAAAAGAAATCTTTAGGATGATAACTTAATAAAACATAGTAAAATGGTAATACATTAAAAAAATATAAGTCGTGACGCAGGGGCACAAAGGTGTGATTGAAACGTAACGATTATGGGTTCAATCTCCACTTGGAGGAAAAAAATATTATGTATTAATATTTTCATTTCTTAGTTCTAGACTCCAAGGCAAAAGCCGTTTATTGAGTTCCACCACTCAACGCTCAATACTTCAAATAATTCGGCGGAAAGTGGGAAACCGACTGCAATAGGTTCCCCCTGCCTACCCTGCTACATATGTGCGGAATTGGATTGGCTTTAAATTTGTGTGGGATTCGAATGCACACAATTATCGCATTCAGTTAAATATATCATGGAAGTGTCAGCGCTCCTTTTACAGGAGCAGCATATAGGGTAAAATATTATAAGCCCATATATAAAAAAAATAATCAAGATACCTCAACAGTTTAAACGTAGGATTTTTTTCATTTCACGATGTTTATCCATATCTGTGTTTCGTGTGACGTAGTTACGCATAGATACCAATAACGTAAACACATGCTACTATAAAAATACTACTAAAAGTTAAGCAACTTTGAACTTTACCGCCAATACCTACGACTTGATTTCGGAATGAGGCGTATGCGGCGGTTTCCTTTTGATAAGTTTATGTGTGTGTGCGTCGTGCTTGATAAATGGCGTTTTATATTACAACAATAATTTTATTATTTATTTTGTTTGAAAAAATATTTTTTTAATTGTTGAGAAAAAAAAGAATTTTTTAAATTGTATTAGGTTAGTAGTTAAAACTGTGGTTTCATGTAAAGTGGTGCTGACACTTTCACTCTGTATAGATTAAAATAACTTGAATTACAAGAACCTATAATTTGGATATAAATAATAAATTGACATTAACTTAAATAAAACAATATTTCGATTTTATATTTTTATTTATTTTGTTTTATTTTAAATTCTTTATTTAATTTTTTTAATACATTATTTATGTCCGATGTAGGATGATTGATGGCATACAATAAATTATTGATGTGATATAGACAATGACTTCTCATACTAAAATAAATATATCTGTTAAGTCAATCAAGAATATTTAAATTAAAGTAACTAGAAAATAATATTTTCTATTGTAATTCTAAATAATATTCTATTTGGAAATTGCTCAATGCTATATAAAATTATAGAAAATTTTGATTCAGATATTTATAAAAGTAATATTCCAAATCAGGGTCATTTTTATTTACGTTTTCTGATTGAATAGGAAATTATGGGCTCCGATGATCAAAACTACGGATTTAAACCTTATAAGCTTAAGCTTTAATTTATATAAAAAAAATACTCAAATTATTATACATATATAAAATGCAATGAATATTATCAATTAATAATACAATTATACATCGGACTTATATCATGACTATGGAATTATTAATATTAACAAGAAAGATTTGTACACGCGGGCGACATTGTCTCGTATAATTTATATTTAGTTTATAATATATATATGTTATTATAGTAGATATATATTAAATTAATATCTTAATTTAGATACAAACAACGCCATTGTGTACAGTTGCTTTATTAATTAAAATAAAAAAAATATATATTGTATCTTACTTATTTAGAAAACGTATAAAAATTTGAACGCAGCGGGACTCGAACCCGCGCCTCCTGGAAACCGACTAGGCGCTCTGACCACTAAACCATACGTTAACGTATGGCTCAGTGGTCGTTCAGTGGAGTGGACGTTCAAATTTTTATACGTTTTCTAAATAAATATTTTTCTTTCCTAAGTGTGGATTAACACTTTAAAAATGTTTAAAAATATTGTAGCTTGTTGTACGTACGTTATATAAAAATTAAAACTATCATCACTAGGTTACATTATGCGAGTTTGCTAAACTATACTTTATATACAAATCAACTATACAACAAGTAACAAAATAAATTGAGGTAAACAGTTTCAACGGATCATCACTTAGGCCCCCGCTAGTGTCAAGCAAAATTATTAATAAATAAATATAAAAAAAAACAAAAAAAAATTGGATATCCGCTAAAATAGTTTACGTCAATTAGAAATTATATATTATAAATATTTCATGAAATATTCCTGAACATAAATAACAATTATTTGAAAGATGATCAAGCGAATGGATTTGTTTTTGTTTTAAACTATAAATGGGGCTTATGAAATATTCGATAACTTTGGTCTTCTAGTTAATAAGATTTTCGATGTTTCATTCATCGTTATTTTATTTATATCGTTCGTACGTTGTATCATATTTTTAACAACACAGTAAAATATGGCAGTACGTGTGTCTGAATTGAACTTGAGTATAGTAAGTCTATACTATAGAGATCGTAATGATCTAAAGTTAAGTTTAAATACACGGAGAGTTAGTTATACCGTCAAATTGCTAAGTTGTTGCTATTATAATAAAGCAAACATTGAAATTAGCTTAATCGCTTGGCAATATTGATTTAAAAGTAGTCAGATCTTATATTTTTATAATATCTTCTATATATTTTAAATATACGAAAGTAACTTAAGTAGCCAGTTCTTAACTTACTTTCGTATATTTTAAATATGTGAAAGTAAGTTAAGAACTGGCTTAGGATCTGGCTTTTTTTATAGTAAAAATTTATTTACATTTGCAATACTTGTTTTGCGAAACTTAAATTTCGTCCGACCATAAAATATATTTTAAAATTGGCTTTCTTATTTTACTGTATAACGGTAATAGTAACTGTGTGTATCCGTGTACCGTTTTATTAATGTATAGGGTAATAAGTAGGTGACGTAATCGAAGGTAAGTGATGGCCACACCTCGGGAAATTGGGAGGCACTGGCGGCAGGTCCCGTTGGGTTCCTATGTGCAATATCAGGTTCATCCCGATTACTATGTGGTAGATGAAATGACAGTGGAACAACCAATAACCTGTAAAAAGAAAGTTTTTTTATTAATTAAAATACAATTTTTATTATATAATGGTAAAACATAATGTTTATTGACATTTTTAATCAACTAAATGTTTTGTTTTGTTTTGTAATGTTTTGTAATGTTTTGATTTAAGGAATAAAATTTCATCATTTAAGGAAATAAGTAAATAATCTATAACGTATAAATAATCTGAGGCCAGTCATGGTGCAGCGGCACGAAGTGTGACTGTAAAACCGACTGGTTGTGGGTCCGATCCCCACTCGAGGAGATGAAATATTTACTTAAATTTATATTTCCATTTCCTCGCTCTGGTGTCGAGGTTAAGTGCGGTTCTGCCATTCAACACGCAATGACTCCAGAATTCGGCAGAAAGTGGGGAACGGAGTGTCTTAACACTAGGTTCCCTCTACCTACCCTGCTGTGTGCGGGTTACAGCATGAAGCTGATTGATTTATAAATAACCTATAAAGTATAACAAGCCATGTTGTAAGTAATAAATAAGCTAGAAATGAATAGGCTGAGTACTTTTTATTATTCATTGGTAATTGGATGAAAGTCCCACGAAGAATATAAAATCTGAGAAGAGATTCTTATGCAACACTTTGTACAGTACGGTCGACGAGTTGTGGCCGCTCTGAAGCTAACTTGCGGCTAACTTAAGTAGGTTGCATAGATATGATTTTAAGATGTTTGCTTACTACTTACTACAAAAGTTCAGAAAATCTAACTTCAACACGGTCACGAATCGTCGTATAGTAATTGAATCATACGTCAGTCAGTTCTTAATGATATTTCATTAGTTAACTTACCAGGGTTGTCAGCTTTTAATCTCAGTACAACGTATCCAT
The DNA here is from genome assembly GCA_013421005.1 of Heliconius erato x Heliconius himera. NCBI lineage: Eukaryota > Metazoa > Arthropoda > Insecta > Lepidoptera > Nymphalidae > Heliconius > Heliconius erato x Heliconius himera. The sequence goes on along the minus strand of JAATLQ010036894.1, from coordinate 208,951 downwards.
TGTTGGGCACCGCCAGAGTATCTTTAAATGGTGGCAAGTTATATTGTCTGTGTAACAGACCTTTTCTATCAAGATCGAGGGCATGTTTCAAGTTGATTTTCTTGATATTTTTATCTGGCGACCTGCCCATACCGATTACGTTGTACGACGTTCCATGAAGGTGGAATGGATGAGAGAGATTTGGTGATTGAACTGAAATTATAAAATATATATTTTAAGCCATCTAATTAAATATACATGTTTTTTATGAGTAGATAAAGTTTAACTAACCTTCATCCACAAGAACTATCTCAACTATAGAATTTAATGGCACATCAATCATATGTGTGCATCTGCAATCAACTGCACAATCGGCCGGTCTGTTGTCGCCGTTGCAAAACAGTTCTGGTGGGAGTTCATGCATTTGTGATAGAGGTGGCGCTGGAGGAGACATGTAAGAGATTTCGTCAACTAAACTCAAAACGTGGTCTCCACCCGGAGCAACTGTAATTAATATAATTAGATATTTTTAGTATTTTAATTCTAACATCAAGTAGATCAAAAAAGAAAATCAAAGACTATGTTGGCGCAATTGGACTATGTCTGATTTTCGATAGTTCATTTTAGATTCGACACTTCCATCGAACACGCAATCTAAAGAAGAAGCTAAAAAAAAAACAAAAACCATTCCCCCGAAAGTTTTTGCGTTGATGTTCTCACCTAAATAGTTTCTGTAAGTGTTCTCTTTAAATAAATCCTTGGGTTTGTAGAAATGGAATCTGAATGGCAGAAATATTTTGACATCAGGCCGTTCTTGAAGGACTGCCTTATCGACGGGCTTGGCAGATTTTAGATTGCTTACACACACCGCGTCGTTTCGTTTCACGTCGCAAATTGCGTCCAATGGGTTCATGACCTGTAAACATTTGTGATTTACTCCACGCAACGTGACTGACGGCATGTATTACAACAAATATTAGATTTATTAAGAAAGTATTATATTAAAAAATATATTTACTATAATAAAAAAGTGTGAATTACTTATTAATATGAGTAAAAAGTATGAAAAATATAATACAACCTGTGATAAATGTCTCTCGGGTAATATTCCAATACACACCAGGATACCTTAATATTCCAGATAGAAGGGGAAATTGGCTTCATGGTTTCTAGCTACATGTGCAATATTCCAATATACAGGGATAATAATAGAAAAATAATGTACACTACAATAAGCATATTAGCTACCTTTGAATAAATAGAAATTTTATAATTAAACAAACAAGTAAATATATATAAAATAGATTTAATTGTACTTATATAAAGGAAAATAAAATAAAATAATATTTTATATATTTTATTAGGTAGTATAAAAATTTACAATTTTCTTATAATGTAAATACCATATTGCATGTAGCTTAAAGTAATTTTTATATAAAATATGATATTAATATGTATATTAATAGATAATAAACTCGTTTTCCACTATTAATTAATCATAGTAACCGATGTTTCATTATTTAATATCTTATAATAAAAATGGTAACTGGGTATGGTAACATTTTGTATACTTATTTATACTATTATTGTTATAAACAGTCTCATCTTCATTTTTGGATGCTGTGCAATCTGTTTAAAAACCGTCTGTAGAACATTTTTACATATGTGTATTTACAAGTATTGCAGTTGTCTCTAAATATTTACACGTTCTAATATTGTGTTTTTCATGCAATTTTGGGTTAGTATTTGTAAAATCCTTAAATAGCTAATTTTTTATAATAGAGTTTGCCAAAAGTAAGCCAACCCGCAATTACGTTCTCGAGTGTTTTATACTATCGACACTCATATTCATTAGTAAAACATGAAATTAATGATGTTATTAACATTGAGATGTATAAATAAATGAAAAAAATGATTTTCGGCAAGAAATTTTGGGGTGGCTTATTTTCTAACTCCCAAGTAATATTTAAATATATACACGCAATAAATATCCTTGGTGAAATATTAAATGGCAAGTAGTTAGTTACAGAACAAACACGTTCGTTGTAAATATATTAAAAATGTAATAAAAATGTTGTCGTACAAGTAAGAGCCTCAATGCGATATTCAGTGACGCCACACCAAACGGTACCAGAATAAAGCATAAGAATAAATTGAAATTCACTCCGCAAATATCACCTTTAAATAAAATCACAAACCAGCATTTACTTCAGTGGAAACATTCGAATATAAAATAAACACTTAAGGCAGAGTCGAGCACTTCGACTCTGCCGTCACATCACACAAACAAACATAAAATTACACTTAGTTAACACAAAAATCAACTGCTATACCAATTGTTGGGTAAGAAAACTGAAAAGTGTCTAGGAACAGATTTAGTTGATGGGAGGGAGGTGATCTCCACAGGTAGGGAAGTTGGGGGGGACGGGAGGAATGTCTGCGTGAGTACCCACTTGAAGAACAACATTCATGCCGATTACGATATGGAATAAGAAGTGGCAATGGAGAAGCCAGAAACCTGGATTTGTGGCTCTAAAACGGACAATAACGTAACCGTTATTGGGAACGGCAATAGTATCTTTCGCGGGAGGTAAATCACCCTGTTTCAAATGACGCTCTAATAATCCTCTTCTATCTAAGTCGAGAGCGTGTTTTAAGTTAATTTTCTTTACGTTCTGGTCTGGTGACCTACCGATACCGACTACATTGTAAGCATATCCGTGCAAATGGAATGGATGAGATAAGTTGGCGATTTGAACTGAAAGTAAAAAAAAACGCAATCAGTTATTTGCATTTCAATGAGACTGTATAGTGATTGTAAGATTGTATAACATACCTTCATCTACCAATACGATTTCTACTACAGCGTTAAGAGGTATATCCACTTTATGTGTGCACATGCAATTTTGTCCACAATCAGCTGGCCTGTTATCACCGTTACAAAATTGATCTGGGTTAATATCATCATATTGACTAATAAGAGGTGCCGGCGGTGCCATATATGAAATTTCATCTATTAAACTGATTACATGATCTCCTTGAGGTGCCACTGTGGATCGTAACAATACATTTTTAAGTGGTCTATTCGAAAAATTTATTATATAACTCATGAAATCATTCAGTCGCAACCTTACTTACCTAAGTATCTGTTGTAGGTGTTGGGTTGGAACAACATTTCCGGTCTATAGACAAAGAAACGGAAAGGCAAGAAGATTTTGACATCAGGTCTCTCTTGTAAAATCGCGGGGTCGATATTTCGTGCATTTTTCAATTGGCTGACGCAAATAGCATCGTTTCTAGGAGTGTTACATCTTGCGTCCAAAGGATTCATTACCTGAATAGTTAGTGGGTAGAAAGGTACGTGCAATTACTAATTTAACGTGCACCAACTACTTCTATTTGAATCTACTATGCTAATTAAAGGTCCAGATATTATTATAGATATAAGAAAAATTGCTAAAGAACTTTGTATTGGCAGAAATATTTCTGTTCTGGTTATTACGATTAGAATATACTGTTATTAAATTCGTTTGTAATGTAGTTAAATTAAGAATATTACTTCTGCCTATACTCATTGATGCTAAAATAGGAAGGTGTAAAGGAATCTACATTACACCACCACTTCTACATAATGATATACTGTTCAATTTTCAATGGTATTTGAGTGATCTAATCATATATTACGGTATTTACAAATCTCGCTTAATAACAGCTTTCTATACAGTTGCAGACTGGTGGTCAATTAAAAAGATAAAAAGGCTTGAATTATCTACATCGATACTGGTGTTTAAGTATAAGAAATAATTTGCAACAAAATTTGTTAAGCTTATCGAGGTTGCCGTGGTCTCAAAAATCCAGTGTGCAATATCCGGCAATTAATAAGCGAGATATCGTGTTTGTTTGCTATTTATTTGATTATAGGAAAGGAATTTCATTCACTGTGAATGGGAAATACCGAAGTTCACCATTTTCGAAGATTTTGTAATTTATTTACATAAAGTAGTTTTAGATCAATATGTCATACAATATTTACAATTATTTTTACTTACGACTCCCTGTGGGATTCCGACGTCGTAGGATGGAGGAGTAGATGATGGTTGGTAGGGTCCTCTAGCGTACCTAAGGATACCGAGCTGTTGTGCTCTTTTAATACCACACTCTCCGAGGCCACGTACTTGGATCCAGTACGCACCAGGGACATTGTTCGCTTCGATGACAAAATCATAACGTTCACCTAAAATCATATCAAGCCTTAGAAAGATCATATTACTAAATTTAAGCTTTTTAAATTTCCTTCTGTGAATTATTTTCTTCTTATTTCTTGAAAGAATGTGTTAATTATTTATTATAATTAAAGCATGTCATAATTAAGAGTGTGAAATATTATTGCTATAATAAAATTCCTTAATGTTTTTTGTGTTCTACATTTACCTATATTACGCTATTTAAAACAAGTTAATTTTGTTATAATTGAAGAATTGAGGATATGCATCATTTTCCTCGGTTGAGCGACATAGGTAACTAGGTATTAGATATTATTAGTATTAGTTATATAATAAGGCGTGCCTCATTAAAACTACATTCTTTCAACTTATTTTTTTCTCTTTGTATAAGTACAAAATAATATTTAATATATAAATTTAAATAGTCTTATACTCTTTGAAGTATAGATAAAAATTACATTAATTTTATTACTGAGACAGTCATAGCATAGGAGTACATCGATGCGCGATTATTTATTTATTTATATTAATATTGTGGATTCGATTCCCACTCGAGGAAATAAAATATTGCAGACAAAGCGCGGCGTAGAGTTCTACCATTTAACGCGCAATGCCTCCAGAGTTCGGCGGAAAGTAGGGACCAGAAGTGTCTTATAGAAACGGAGTGACACTAGATTTCCAAGTCCCTTCTACCTTCTTTGCTCTATGCGGGATACAGCGTTGACCTTAGAAAAAAAATATTTTAATAGTTTATAATAGTATGTTTTCTTACCAGAGAAAGAAATTATGGTATTCACTTGGACAGGCTGTACGGGTTCACCGTCAGTTGCGATTACTGTTAAGTTGTGACCCTCGAATGTAACTTGTGCGGGACAGACTGATGCGAAAGCGTTAATCATTCTGAACCTGTATCTTCTGCCAGGTGTAATTGTAAATACTTCAAGAGGAGTATTGGTCATAAATCCAGTGTTTGGATCTCTAAACTGTCCTTTGCCGTTGATAAGTACGTTTTCAGGATCTTGACCAGTATTTACAGCTAGACGCCCTGGGTATCTTTCTGCGGCATCCTCGTGAAGCCAGTCACTGATTAACATTACGTGGGTTGTCAGATCATAATCGTACAAGTGGCTATTGGGATCTTTGGAAGGAGGTTGACGAACTACAATACTTCCGTAAATACCATCCAACTTTTGGAGACCAGTGTGCGCGTGCCAGAAATGAGTACCAGCATTACCTTGCCATTGATACCTGTTGAAATATTAACATTAAAATATATTAATATAAAAAAGTTAGGATGTAATAAATATTAACACATAATTAGACAAAAATATTAAATTATATACTGTAATTTATATTGTAAATACCTGAATGTATTTCCTTGCTGAATTGGACATTGGGTTACAAAAGGTACACCATCATAATATTGAGAACCACGTTGCCAGATTCCGTGCCAGTGAATGGTTACTTCCATACCCTCCATATGGTTCTCTACATCAACTACTACTTTGTCGTTTTCACACACTTGTATAGAAGGACCGGGTAACATTCTGTTTACCGAGAGAATACCACGTTCTACTCCATCAGCCAATACACACTGGCAGTGTGACCATACCACATTGGTAGCATTTGGTGTACATACTTGACAAGCTCTGTTAACAAAATGAAACATAATGAGACCAAAGTTAAGTAATCTGTACGGTTTAGGTCGTATTATCATAATAATAATGGGTCAACTAAGATATTATGTAAATTGCTGTTTCTTTTTCTTGATTCGCGTTCATTAAAAAGTAAATGACTTCGAGAAATTGCATAAACGATGGTGACAACCATCAATTACCTACAAAGTAAATGATACATTATAGAGCAAAAGTTTAATTTAGATGTTTAAGTCAATACTGGTTTTAAATCTTTCTTTGAATATATTTCAAATTAAATATAATAAAATAAAATTAAATTGATCCTAAGATCAGTTAAATTTTCTGTACATTGCTGTATCTGACTTCATATGCATAAAGGCCAACGTTGTGCAATACAGAATTTATTACAGGAAATAGTTATTATACTTTAATGATGCCTTACAAAAAATGGAATGGATTTTTTGTGATAAGTGAATATAATTATTTAAGGAAATTAAAATTAATACGCCCTTATATTAATATAAATATATCTTTAATAAGATTTCTAATAAGTAAATAAGTTTATACTTACGCTCCCAACACTGTGTAGAATTCGAGCGTAAAATGATAGTAGCATATTCTTGGTGGTTCATTTTCTCTACAGGCCCTTGCGCACTCATCGGGGGCTGATAATGCTGGGTTCCTTCTTAGTTCAGCCGTGGCACTGCTTGTAAAATCTAAATGTTTTAATGAAAGCTTGCCATTGGCAGTTTTTACTAGAGGTGGAAGAGGATTGCTCCTAAAGGTGCCACTCAACGGACCGCTGCCGCTAGTTTGCACAAAAGGATTTGCTGATGGACCAATGGTGCTGTCCACTGAACCAAACGAATTGAATGGATCACTGGCACTAGGATGAGTTTGAACAAGTCCATGTGTGGAGGCGAAATTGCTGCTGCTGTCACGGAAAGGTGTCGCTGTGCCTGCTTGCCACCATGATGCTGACGTTGATTGATCATCAGGAGATATTGCTTCTGTAATAGAAAGAAAAAATTCTTTAGTCATTGGTAATAATTATTTTAGTTAATTTTTTTCAATAATTGTAATAATTATAAATTTTACACAGTCATATGAATAATATTCTAATTTAAAAAGATTCTAACAATTAAAATGTATTCCTTATTTTTATTCCAAATTTTGTTTATTATCTGTATTATATAAAATCGATTTCAAATTATACAAGTCCACTGAATACATTGTCAAGTTAATTTTGCAACAACATTAGTTAAAGGGACCAAGCTGCATATCTATATTTAAACATAAGGACTTTTACTTCCTCTATTGCCGTTTATTTCGTGACAGTTGTTCTTGTCGTTCTATATTTTATCGAGCGTTACACTTAATTGAACATTTTGTTAGATACAATCGCATTATTTTATTTCAACATAATATTGCAGCAATAGAGGTATGTGGTAAAGGGAAAAGAGGCTTTATCAAGGTGAGAATGAAGAAGAACGTGCTTAGCTGGTTTGGGCACGTCGAACGAATGAGTGATGAAAGAATGGCAAAAAAGATTTGTGATGGAAAAGTGAGTGGTAAGAGAGATCGGGGGAGACCTCGGTTGACCTTCGAAAATACAGTATCAACGATACTGGAGGAAGGTCACGTAAAAAGCATGAAGACCGTCCGGAGGCCATGTATAAAGAGGTTGATAACAGTGGACGAGGTGAAAGAAGTATGTAGAGACCGTAGCGTTTGGCGCTCCGTTCTCTCTGACTACCCCGCTAGGGATAAAGCGTGAAGCTAAGTAAGTAAGTAAGTAACATAATATTGCTCAACGTTGGACTACTCCGTTACGATGTGTTTTTATTTATAGTACGGTGTTAAGGATCCACGACCCTGAACTGAATTAACTTTTACTTCCTCAATACTTTTAAGCTAACATTGGTTACTGATATTATCATAATTACATATGCGTTTGCGATCTGATCGTTAAAAATATTTATAATTTATTATATTAAATTTAAGTTATTTTTTTATAATACATTAAATTGATTTAACAATTTTTTTCAAGTTTATTTATGTTTATAAGAATGTTATAGAACATTGGAAATGTGATTAGTTAATAAAAAAAGCAACTATCAATTACTTTTAAATTACTATTGGAACATTGTGTGGAACATGGAAGTCGGAAGGAGAGTTTTAGATTGTAATTCCTGATCAACTAACGATATTTATTAGTAAATAAGGACTAAAGTCACATAACTGACTAATAACATAACATTTTAAAGGTACTTTGATTTAATTGTAGCGCTTTCAGTTATTTTTATAATGAATTTAACACAAGGGTAACAGGGTAATATTGGTCTCTTGCAACCGAGAATGTACAAAGGTAGCTAACATATAAAATAGTAACAATTTTTTTTATTATAATATATAGAGGTTGACTGTAAAACGACTGTGGGTTGTGGGTTCGATCCTCACTCGAGGAAATTAAATATTTATTTAAATTTTGTATTTCGGCGTTGAGTTCCGTCACTCACCACGCAATGCCTCCAGAATTCGGCGGAAAGTGGGGAACGGAGAATCTTAACACTAGATTCCATCTGTCTACCCTGCTGTGTGCGGGATATAGCGTGAAGCTGATTTTTTTACATAACTTAATTTATTACCTGTCTGAAAAATTATCAAAATATTATACACTTAACTAATGACCAAAAAACCCAAACTATTAAAAATTTAATAAATTAATTCTTTTTTTTCGTTTAGTATTGATTATTTTATATAGAGCACGAAATATAATCTATATATATAAAAGGACTTGTGCTGACTGACTGAGGTAAGACGCACGCAGAGCCGTAACCGCTGTGCGTAGAAACGTGAAACTTGGGCAGATGTTTATTTTCATATTCTGGACATCCACTAAGAAGGGGATTTCAAAAACTTTAACTCTAAAGGGATGAAATAGGGGTTGAAAGTTTGTATGGAAAAAAAATTTTATCTGCACCGATTTTTATAAAATTTGAAATTCAGATTCTTAAAAATATTTCATTGAACACGTGTTTCATGGTTTTTAAGAATTCACCCCCTAAGGGTTCAAATAAGGGGTTGAAAGTTTATATGGAAAAATCTTTAAATTGCCACCGATTTTTATAAAAATTTAAATTCAGACTATTTAAAATATTTTATTGAACACGTGTTTCGTGGTTTTTTTAGAATTCACTCCTAATAAGCGGGCGAAGCCGCGCGCGCCCTCTAGTAAAATATAAAAATTGATTATTTTATATTATAAAACTAAACTAACGAACAAAAACCAGAATTGCGGAAAATTTCTTAAATTAATTAAACTTTTTTCGTAATCTCTATATTTGTTAACAAATTGATTACTTTTGATAGGGCATGAACCCGTGATTATCTAAATTAATATATTATACAAACCTGCGCCTTAAGGCTATCTTATAATGAACACTTATTATTCATTAGGAAACTACTAAATTATAAATGATCTACTCGAAGCTGTGGTTATGGCGTCGTTTTTGTAATAGCCAATTTCTCTTTACATTAAAATAGCGTGTTGATATACTTCGTTGCAATTATTTATTTGCAGGCGCTTTGCATAGATGTAGAGCAGTAAAATTTTATAGAGATACAAAGTTTTTTTTTATTGTATTTCAATGTTTTCTTCGGATTAACCTAAGGCTTATTTGATTTTTATTTTTATGGGGTCAGTTATTTAAGTATTGTTTTTAGGTTCACACTATATCCCGCACTTAGCAGTGTAGACAGAGGGAACCTGGGATTCTAGTGTTAAGATTTCGTTTGTTCCCCATTTTGCACTGAATTCTGGAGGCATTACGTGTTGATTGACGGAACTAAACGACGCGCTTTGCCTCGACACCAGAGCAAAGAAATGAAAATATAAAAAAAATAATTTTCTCGAGTTAGAATTGAGTCCACTATCTGTCACATGCTACAGTCACTCGCTTGTGCCTCTGCGTCACGATTGCCATAAATTTAATATTTATTTAAGTAAATTTTATAAATATAAAATATTTCAAAAATAAATAATTAAAAATATTTTCCTTATAAACTAAGATCGATACACGTTAATTAATTTGATTACCGGCAGAGAATAATTATCTGTGGGCGAGTCCGCAATTATATAGTTTGCGTATCGTATCACGTGATACATCTCAACCACGATTTATAAGCTAGATGTGCTAATATAATTACATATTATTATAAAAACAACAATACTGGCGTTATCTAGGTCAGTCGGTGGATTTAAATCTTGTTTTTTTTTTTAATAAAATGAAACGACTTAAAAATATATGTAACATTTCTTTTTAGTTTTTAAGTTTAATATTTTGATCGTCTGAAATTAGATTATTGAATATGAGTTTTTGTAAGTGTGTTTGATTATGTCAAAGTATTACAATACGAGGAAAAAATGATGGAAATTTTATTTTTTTTTTCATAAAGAGACAGCAGGGTAAGCAAAAGGGAACGTAGTGTTAAGACGCTCCGTTGCCAATTTTCTGAAGAATTCTGAAGGCATTGAGTGTTATGTGGCGGAACTCAACACTGCGCTTTTCCTTGACACCAAAACGAAGAAATAAAAATATAAATTGGGATAAATATTTAAATTCCTTGGAAATCAAACCAGTCGCGTCATTCCGGCATCAATTTCATTTATTCAAGTTATACAACTTAGATCGTTTCAAGAAAATTATTGTGTAGATCTTAATCAAGTATTATAATAGGCGAAACACAAGTTTTCCTTTCCGATTGAATGGAACGTGAACGCCCCGAAGCTGAATAATATTGAATCATTATTGTTGCCTTCGAATTGAGGAAAATTTGATTTTAAGTTGAAATTACTGGCTACTATTGCTTTCTAGTAATCGCTTTTATATTTTATTAGAACTCTACATAGAGTTAAAATAAGAAGGGTATTTGTAAGTTAGGAGGTTAAAAACTTCATTTATACTTATTTATAAAACGTATAAAAATTTTGAAGGTTTTTAAGGCTTCCAGGAGACGCGGGTTCGAGTCCTGGTACGTTCAAAATTTTTATACGTTTTCTAAATAAGTATTTTTCTTTCCTAAAAAAAGGTTAAAAACTTCATTAAGATATCTTTCTTTTCTTGATATATTATAGTATTTTCATTATAGTTTTCATATTTTAATAATTTTGTTCATGGATTTAGAAATATATACATACATATTTTTACTATAAAAGTATAGTAAAAATTTATAAGTAATTGATCTGGAACAGGAATGTATATATGTAAAACAAATATCGTTTTCATTTATTTATTTTAATAGTGGTATGTGGAATTATAAAGTAGTTAAAAAAATCACGCCAGCGTAACCGGTGAGGTCTTTTTGCCTATAAAACTGCGTAATCATAACCATCTAGACTAAATTAACCTCCATTTCTAAATTAACATTAACACCTACCTTCTTATTAGGTTAATTCTGATTTTACTAATATAAAATGTTTTTTGTGTGTATGGTTTAAAGGTTAGACGTATTTCAGGTATCTTAAGCCATATGCTAGTGAAAGTTCTATATATATATTTACGTACTATATCAAATTATATACATACTATCAAAGTTGATAAGTCGATATTTAAAAAAAATCAGCTTCACGCTGTATAACGCACACAGCAGGGTAGGCAGAGGGAACCTACTGTTAAGACACTAAGACACTCCGTTCCCCACTTTCTGTCGAATTTTGGAAGCATCACGTGTTGAGTGGCAGAACTCAACGCTGCGCTTTCCCTTGACACTAGAGCGAAGAAATGGAAATATAAATTTAAGTAAATATTTCATCTCCTCGAGTGGGGATCGAACCCACAACCAGTCGATTTACAGTCACACTTTGTGCCCCTGCTCCACGACTGGCCTCAAGTCGATATTTCTTTGATGTTAAATAAGATAATAAGTATACAGAGTATTATACAACAATATATAACCAAATTCCTATTTGCATTCATGGTCACTGAATAAATATCTACATCAATCATTTTTTGATTAGGCGTTGTTATATTAATAACCTGTTTTGTTACAGACTTTCTGTTAATTTTAGTTATTATCGCTTATATAATTTAAAACAAAGTTTTTCTTATAACTAATGTTATACATATATATATATATATATATATATATATATATATATATATATATATATATATATATATATATTGACAGATATATATATATATATAATTAATATAAAAAATTTAGCTCATGCTTATTAAATGAAAAAAAAGTCGCTTAAGCATATATTATGTATTAGCTATATTAGGTAATGGTTGGTAAGAGTTTTTCTAGACAGCCTATTTGTCGTAGTTGATTGATTATTAGCGTTAAGCATAATTTGTTTAAAAAATATATAAGATTAAGACTTAAATTTCTTATTTTTATTATTCCTTTATATTCTACTTATTTTTGTTTAGCGAAGCGGACGAAAGCGGACCTCGTGTTAAGACACTCCGCTGTCCACCGCCGAATTCTGGAGAATTTGCGTGATGTGTGGCGGAAATCCTCGCCACGCTTTGCCTTGACACTAGAGAGAAGAAATGAAATAATTAAATATTTCATTTCCTCGAGAGGGGATCGAACCCACAACCTGTCATGATCTCACGATTGTGCCCCTGCGCCACGACTGACTACGACTTTATGTTTATTTCTTTATATAGATAAAGATATATATAAATGTTTATTTCTATAACTTATAGATATATATAAATGTTTATTTCTATAACTTACGTCATTCTTACCCAATATGCATTTTAATGCAACAAAATTTTTATCGGCTATTCAGATAATGTAGCTTTTACTTAAGACTAGACAATCGTGTGCATCCAAGCGCGAAGTGAAAGCGGACACTTTAGTGATGCTTAAAACTCAAATCGAATTTACGTAGCCGCTAACGGTGTATAGAGAGGAAACACGATGTAAATCAATAGAAATATCACACGTTTTAGTATTGTATTGTGTGTATGGAGGATAGGGGTTCAAATTTTTATTTAGGCTTATTGATGGGGCGCTTTCATAGATAGATTAAGTTAAATGCTGAAATTTATGCATTTTAGTATGGAATAAGAACGCAACGGTTGCAGGTTCTGACTCGGAAGGATAAAAAATAATATCTTCATTTCCTATCTCTATTACAGAGGCAAAGTGTAGCGTTAAGTTCCGCCACTCACCGCATAAATCCTCCAAAATTCGGAGGAAAACGGGGAACGGAAGTGTCTTAACACTAGGTTCCCTCTACCTACTCTGCTATGCGGGATACAGTGTGAATCTTATGGAATACATAGATAGCCTAATAAGAATAGAGAGTCAAGTATGAGATGAGACCACAGTTACGGTATGCTTAATACTTCCAATCTGCTTCTTCCTGGCATTAATCCTGGCTTTTACTAGGGTCCACCTTCTTGCTCAATCTATTCCACTTTGCACGGTCTTTAGCGAGTGCTTAATACTTTCAATCTTAAATATTAATAAAATTAGAAAAAAAAACCAGTTCTCAAACTAATCTATCTCTTACAGCCAGTTGACGTTGACACAAAATTAATATAGTGTCAACCCAACCGGCGGGTAAACGAAGCCTTTCGAATCAATTTCGAGCGGAATTGCTCACATTATTCCAGATCATAATTATACTACTATACTGCAAACTGTCAATTTGTTTTTACTTGCGTGTCGTAAAACCACCTGTAATGTCAAAATATCAAATGGGCTCTAAGGTGATTGCGATTTCACATAAGAAACAGTTCATTTCTAAAGTCGACGTGAGTGCTGGAGACTAACTCAATTTGGTATTACTGCTGGGGAATTTTCTCTAATAATTATTTTTTGGAGGCCGGTCGTGGCGCAGTGGCACGAGGTGTGACTGCAAAATCGACTGGTTGTGGGTTCGATCCCCACTCGAGGAGATGAAATATTTACTTAAATTTATATTTCCATTTTTTGCTCTGGTATCAAGGTTAAGCGCGGCGTTGAGTTCTGCCACTCAACACGCAATGCCTCCAGAATTCGGCAGAAAGTGGGGAACGGAGTGTCTTAACACTAGGTTCCCTCTGTCTACCCTGCTGTGTGCGGGATACAGCGTGAAGCTAATAAAAAAAAAAACTTTAACTTTAGATAAAGTAAACTATGTATTACTGTCATAGCAATACTATGTTTGTAAATGTACTATTTTATTTATGATTATCTGAACTCATAAAACATAGAAAGACTGGTTTGTCTCTTGGTTCAAATAGTTAGTTATTAGTCCACTGCCACCTAACTGCAATAACACTATTTCAACATGGATTTTAGTTATATATTCTACTACATTTCACCATTTAAAAATGTACTTAATTTTGTGGAAGTATATTGTAGCGTATTTCAACGTGTCTAGATAGTAGCTGATTGCTGTAGTTCTAAGTTCAAAAACATATAACAGATTCTTTTTCTGCTATATGTCGATTTTGGAACCGTCTTTATCTAAATCTTTTATAAAAACGAGGAAATAAATTATAATAAAAATATCAAACATAGCAGCCGTGATATCAACGCGGTATTTGTGAGTACGATCCGAGCAATTAATATTGAAATATTGCTCTATTGGAATTTGAAGGCTGAACCATCGATTTGTCTATGAATAGCCCTCGGTAGCTTCATCAAACTATAAAATCAGCTTCACACTGCATCCTGCACACAGCAGGGTAGCCAGAGGGAGCCTCGTGTTAAGACACTCCGTTTCCCACTTCCTGCCGAATTGAAGGCATTACATGTTGAATGGCAGAACTTAACGCCGCGCTTTGCCTCGAAACCAAAGCGAAGAAATGGAAATATAAATTCAAACTATAAAATCTGTAATAAACACGATATAAATGCACTGCAGAATGATTGGATTTGCGTAATATGGTATTACTGTACCACCACTCCCACGTACTATGGAGCTGACGCCTTAACAATAATTAATTGTAATTAGCTTAATATGCTTAACCAAGCTTAAAATAATCCTCTTTATTATAGCAACAGCCTCATTTAATATTTATCAAACTCACAATCACAAAAAATAAGTGTTAATTACCGTTGATGGAGGCCAGTGGTGGCGCAGCGGCACAAGAGTATGACTGGAAACGCGACTGGTAGTGGATTCGATCGCCACTCGAGGAAATGAAGTATTTATTTAAATTAATGTTTTCATTTCTTTGCTCTGGTACCTAAAGCATTCGGCAGAAAATGGAGAAAAGAGAGTTTTAAAACTAGGTCCCCACTGCGTACCCTGCTGTGTGCGGGATACAGCGTGAAGCCAATTTTGGCAAGGGCTCTAATTAATACTTATCAAACTCACAATCATAAAAACACGTGTTGTCCATCTGTTAATGGAGATATAGATGAATCATTAAGAAGGAGTCCATTTACATTTTTAATAATTCATAGGCTTTTTTTATCTCGTCTAATCGTAATAGCCTTAATTACAGCTTTAACGGCTTCATTGAGTGTAGTGTTAAATAATCATGGAGATTTATTTTTTGTTTATTGCTTATATAAGCCTAATAAAATATAAGTATGTATGCTTTTGAGGCCAGTCGTGGCGTAGTGGCATAAGCTTGTGACTGTAAACGCGATACGTTGTGGGTTCGATTCTTGCTATATTTTATATTTTCATTTCTTCGCTCTGGTGTCGAAATCGCTGCGTTGGTTTCGCCCCTGAATACGGAAGGTTTTTTCCAAAAAGTTAGATACATTTTGTTTCTAATAACTGATTTAATGTTCAAATAAAGTGCAACGATAGATAGGCCAATGAGGCCAGTTGTGGCGCAGGGGTGTAAATATCTGACTGTAAATGCGATTGGTTTTGGGTTCGATCCTCTTTCGAGTAAATGAAATATTTATTTAAAATTTATATTTTCATTTCTTCACTCTGGTGTCGAGAAGGCGCAACGTTGCGTTCTGCCACTTAATACGCCTAATGCCTCGAGAATTTGCTGGAGAGTAAGGAAGAGAGTGTCTTAATAGCATCGGAATGTCTTAGGTTCCCTCGTTCTCTCTGCCCACTCTGACCTTAACTGACCTGAACTCTCACCTTAAATGACCTTTGGTTTAATTTTAAAGTTTCAATAAAACAAAACTTAAATATATAATTAAAGAACAATATTATCATCATTACATCCGTTTTTCACTTAACGATAAGTTTACCTTGCGTCAGCTAAACCTGATTTAATGTTAGTATTTTAAGTTTCATTTATACTAAAGTAGACTTATTGACTGATTCACAAATGTAATGTGCAGTGACTATTAATAATACCTTTCACTTTTTATATCGTGTCTGGTCTTGTTTAAGAACCTGTGATAACCGTTGCTAAATATGAACTGATTAGTTCAATGCACGCACGGTAGCGCTGTAGTTTTATAAAACTACCATATATTTATAATTTTCTAAAATAAGTTGTATGTTTTTCGTATAGCAAAATGAGCTTTATGCTGTTGTAATTACTATTATAAGCAAAATATATGTTATTTCAGTGATTATTAGCACAGAGAGCGAAGCGCGCAAAATTTAGCGAGTTTAGTTAAGTTATCAATTAATTATATCAGCTTCACGCTGTATCCCGCACACAGCAGGGTAGGCAGAGGGAACCTAGTGTAAGACACTCCGTTCCCCACTCAATTATTTAATTGTTTAATTTACTATATATGTACGTAATTAATATTTACTATTAAATATAGTTTTAAGCCAAGTCAAGCAACTCTAATATTATAAATACAAAGTAAAAAATATTTTATTTACAATTAAAATTAAATAAATTATAATGTTTATAGTACGCGGATAATTAATAGATTATTTTGTCACGGCTAACTAACTCGCTAACAAGTTCCAGTTAAAAATTAAACTGGAATTATATTATCCAATATTAGTTATTAGATACGCACAAAAAGCTGTAACCGGTAAAAAATATTCCAAATGCACTACAGTAACAAAGGCGTGTTCCACGCAACTGAGTGACTTGACCCATTCGTTGAAACAAGGTCGATAAATTGCTAGCTATTTTATAGTTCTAAAAGTGTTGGCGCTAAAATAAAAAAACTGATATAAATCTACTATTTATATGTACTTGAAAATCGATTTCTTTTGCAGAATTGGCAGCTTTTTGTTTAATATTAAAATATTTATATATATTAACGATAATTGAGGCTGGCATTGTGCACTCGAGAGAATGATTGTCTTTAATTTATTTTGGCTTACGCACGGCGTTGAGTCACGCCATTCAATATGCTGTCTCAAAAAATTGATGCTAGGTTGCCTTTGCCTATTCTGTAATATGAGAAAAAGGGTAAGATTGCTATATAATAAAAAAAACATTAACTCAACCAAAAATTGAACCCACATTCATCACATCAATTCAAAACCTCACAACTGTATTGCATTTTCAGAATACTTCCACAAATTTTTATTTATTTTCTTTATTCCCACGATGTTTCATAGCAATTTCCAAAGAAGTAAGGTATTAATTAACATAGATCTAATTATTTATTCCTTATGAGGCATCAAAGTTATGGGCTAAAGTCATTTTATCTCGAATAAAGTGTTGTTTAATATGGTTCTAGATTGATTACGTCTGTGAGTTAAGGTCGTTGTAATTGTATCTCTTAAACTGGTATATTACGTGGTGAATGTTTTAATAAGAAATATTCATTCATTTTCTGTTTCTAAATATCAGCTTCACGTTGTATCCCATATACAGTAGGGTAGGCAGGGAGAATTTAGAGCTAAGGTACTCCGTTCTCCCATTTCCACCGAATTCTGGAGGAATTACATGTTGAGTAGCGGAACTCAACGTCGCGTTTTGCCTCAACACCCCAGCGAAGAAATAAAAATATAAATTTAAATAAATATATCATTCCCTCGAGTGGAAATCGAATCCACTACCATCGCATTACCGACGCCACGACGGACTCTATTTTACTAATATATCATAGACTCGTATTTTTCTTTCTTTTAAAGATCAAAAGTGCTAAACTAAGACTTTAATATATAAATTAAGGTAGTAAAAGACGAAAAAAGAAACGAAAATTATATATGTATTTGTATATTATATTTATAATGAATATAGAGCAACTGTTCATTAGTGAAATGCTTAATGGCGGTAATTTAGCGTGCCTAAGGGTGAATGCACGTATAATCGCGGTTTCCTTATATTGTCTACATATCTTATTTCTGTGGAACACGTTAAGTTATATTTAAAAATGTATATTTCGCAGAGCTGGGCAGAGGAAATCTATAGCGAATTGAGTAGAGACGGAACTCAACGCTACGCCATTACAGCATTATTTTAAATATTAAATTATTTTAAAACTATAGTAATATTCTTCTTAAATATTTTTTTATACAAAAATCCGAGGAAGTACTTTTTCATATTTTTTCTTCCATCCACGATATTTAAAAAAGGAAATTCAATAAACAATACGCTTATGTTTTATGAATTGTTCTATACTTTTACCTCTTTATATATAAAATAGATATGCACAACAGCAGCTCCATTACCTACAATGGAACAAAAGAAACGGTTTGCGATATATGAAAAGGGTTCCGTTACGTAACTGTGATTAGACGTTAACCTGAATATTGTTATGTAATAAATATATACGGTTTTTTTAATACGAGTTTCGGGTTCCATTCCTGTTGGGATAAAGGAAATATTTTCATTTTTCGCTTTGGCAAAATAGAGCACAGCGTTGATATCCTCCACTGTCGGAAAGTCTTGACGCTAAATTCTTCCTACTTATCCTATGGCTTATACTACTTATCCTATCCATCATATAACATTATGTGATGGTGTCAAGCGTGAAACTGAAATAAAAAATCTATATATAAGCATAACGCTTTCATATTCGCATCGCGTCAATCACAAATTAATGACGAAATATAAAAAAAAATATCGAAACTAACCTTTGGTCAATATACTATCTTTCACAACACAATGTATTCAGTTATATATTTCTTGCATAAAAATAATGACAGAGTTAAAAAAAATAATGATAATAATTTGGCGAGGTTAAATTTTTATATGAAATATTGCATCGTCCTTAACCTTAATTTTAGACACCTTTGTCTACGGTTTCACACCGAACAATGGATAAGTTAGGTGCACTATGTGTCGATTGCAATACGAGCATTTATATATACAAATACATTGTATTCTCGTGATGTTTCCCAGGTAAACATCATACGGAAGATTACGGCTTAACCATTTTTTTTATAAAAAAATCAGTTTCACGCTGTATCCCGCATACAGCGGGTAGAAGAGGAAACCTAGTATTAAGAAACTCCGTGCCTCATTTTCCGCCGAATTCTGAATGCATGTTTAGTGATGGAACACTATGCCGCGCTTTGCCTCGACACCAAAGCGAAGAAATGAAAATATTAAATATTTCATTTTCGCGATTGGGGATCGAATCCACAATCTGTTGCGTTTACAGTCACGCTTTATACCGCTGCGCCATGGCTGGCTATTTTGTCATATTATTGTCAAAGTTATTGTAACAACCAGGAAAAAGGAAAAAATTAAGGAAAAAAGTAAATTACATGTATGTATGTTACCGTGAAATTGATTGTTATATAAGTTAACGCAATCTCAACGAGCCTGGAATGTTTATTGATATTCATTTATTATTATTATTATTTGAGGCTGGTCGTGGCGCAGTGGCACAAAGTGTGACTGTAAAACTGGTTGTGGGTTCGATACCCACTCGAGGAGATGAAATATTTACTTAAATTTATATTTCCATTTCTTCGCTCTGGTGCCGAGGGAAAAGCGCGGCGTTGAGTTCTGCCACTCAACACGCAACTGTTCTGTGCGGGATACAGCGTCAAGCTGATTTATTATTTATTTATTATTGTATTATTATTTATTTATGCTTAAAGTGATGGGATTTATGAAGAAGAGTTATGTAGTTTACTATTTTCATAATTTTTGTGGTTACAGTAGTAATATTTTGTCAATTTAACTGACTTTTTTTTAGCCGTACAATAATAAAAGTCGATTCTTCTAAATCTATCGTTTGACAATTAAAACACCTTGACATCGATAATTACTTACGCTTTCGAAGCTCACGGCCATAGTAAATAAAAAAAATATAATAAACTTCTTTTACTATGCACATATGATTTTTGAAAAACAACTTTATTAATATTTTTGTTTTTATAAATATATGTGTTTTGGTGTTAAAATTTAAAAAAAAAAATCGAAAATTAAACAGTAAAAGCTATTAACTGTTAACCTATTATTTTTTTGGGAAACAGAAAGTATTTTATCACCTTTTGAACTATTATTTCACACAACAGATAAAAAAATATTTTGGATACCGGCCCAAAAGGCATTTAAGTACAGCTTAATGTAACTAAAACCTACTTAAAATTGATTACAGTTTCAACTTAGTAGTAATTTCATAATAATCTAGTTGAAATAAAACGTGGTATTTCAATTAAAATATCCTAAAAACGTTATCATTTTTATCAGTCATTATAAATTAAGACCAATCGCGATTTGATAAGAATTTTGATACTGAAATATGTGTTTAATTGACCATATACGGTATTACGATTAGTTATATACAGTTTATTATTCCCAAGCTTATTTATTTAGAGATAATAATTAAAGTCACAAGGACTTGTGATTTCACAACAGTTGAATAAGCTATACTATCAATAAAAGTCAATTATAAATCGTGTTTAATATTTCTTAAGTTGAGTTTGCTATAATAAATTGTGAAATAGAAAAAAAAATACTAAAAATACATCTTTGTTGTGGTTTTTAATTTAAGAATATTACTTTTTTACTGAGGTTATCAAAAAGAAACAAATAACACGCTAAGCATTTTACTATGTCTTCTATGTAGAAATATTGAAAATTGGATTTCGAAACTAAATACCACACTTTGTTTTGTTAAATATCTTAATTGTTTTATTAAGTAAATACTTTTAACCTACCTGTGCCATTTAATTCTTAATAACTAAATACTATCTACGAATTTATAGTATTCTTTTTTTAGCTACTAACCTAGTGTTAAGACACTTCGTTCCCATCGAGACGTATCCGTTCCCCAGTTTATAGTTTCCGCTGAATTTTAGAGGCATTGCGTGTTGAATGGCTCTTTGCCTCGTTTTAAGAAATTCATTTCCTCGAATGGAAATCGAACTCACAACCTATCTTTACAATGTTACGTTTGTACCCACGCGGCCACGATTAGCCTCTGTTTTTTATAATGTCACGTTTTTTATAACACATTTCTGTGAGATATATTTGAAAATAAACCTTTATAAACATATATATGTTTAATCTTTTCCACGACTTTAAACTTTATTATTTATATATATTTTTAAAATTAATTCTAACTCTAAATAAAGGTGATAAAGTGTTTGTCAACATACCTCTAGTTTGAACAAGATATTTATCTATTAATTTAATAGGCACTAAAAGCAAATGCCATAGTAAATATTAAGCGTGGTACATTGATTCACGAATATCGATATCAAACAACGATAGCTGACAATCGATCGCCAATGCCTTAATCTGAACCTGTTATTAAAGTCTAGAAAGGTCAGTTCCGGGATTAAGTAAATATTATAGTGATGAATCATCATGTTAGATATTATAGATTAAAGTAAAAGTTTTCAAATATTCGAATTTAACTGAATTTATTTTGCTTAAATTAAAATTTAAAGTATAAAATTTCGTTTTTTTTTCATTTTCATGGAAATTCTGGGTAACATTTTCTTGGTACGTTATCCTCCAACACTAACATTCCAAAAATTTTGATTTCTACGGTGTGTTCTCAGTCTTAATAACGGAGAGTTTAATACATATGTATGTAGATATAGTAAAAGATGCTTCAAATATGAAACTTGTTAACTATTGACGTCTTTTTTTAATATTTTCAGAAACTTTATATGTAGGGGAGAGGGGGGCACATTCGAACGATTTTTAAACTTTGTGTCATATCTAAAAATTCTACAGTTTTTAACTTCTTTACTATTTCACAATGCTTAGTCCAACTATTGTGCCAAACAATCGTAGCATCGTATGTAGAAAAATATATAAGGTAAAGGTGCAATATCAACTTTAGTAGAAGTAGTCAAATGTTCAAAGCTGCCCCCCTTGCGGGGTAGCTTTGAACATACATGGGGCAGTTTTGAACTATCATCGAATTCAATGAAATTAAAAAGCTTTTAAGTAATTTTATCAATAAACTTAACATCAGAAACGATGGAGATCAAATATCAGTACCATGTTAACTGAAAAAAATAATATACCTAGTTTAATATTGCGATTGTACTAGTACTAATGTTAAACAACTTTAATATTATTAATAGACTTTAAAAAAACAAAAAAGTAGCTTTGGCTTTGTAGAAGTAATTAACATTATGGGTTCAATCATAGAATAAATCTAATATTATGAAAATAAAACATAATATTTTTTAAATAAACAGCTTACTACCTTAATTTGAACTTAGAAAAATTAAATTTAAAGGAAAACATGAATGTAGTACGTGACGTAACCAGCAACTGAAATTGGGGGAAGTAGTCTACGTAAGAAATAAAAATTAGCTTCACGTTTTATCCCGCACACAGCACGGCAGGCAGAGGGAACCTAGTGTTAAGACACTCC
>JAATLQ010036894.1:39799-177918 GCA_013421005.1 Heliconius erato x Heliconius himera | reverse complement strand
TCTGTAAAGTTCATCTCTGCTATAAAAATGAAAGAAATTATTTCGCTGACTTTCATAACCAGTATAATTTTACTATTTGAGTATTTAGGTGAAGTAGTATATTATTTCGTTGAAAAATAAGAATATGTGTAATAATCATAGCGATTTGTTTTATTAAACCCCCTACTTAATTTATAAATCATATAATTATAAAGATGATTTTTATGACAATAAGTTACCTCTTACGACCACAGGGACAGTCGTGTCCCATAAAAAAACACAAAAACTAAAACTAAATTTAATATTTTTCTTTAAAAATATGTTTTTTAGATCCACAATAAGTTATATTAAACAGTTAAAATGAACGCAACACCTCTCAAAACCTTATGGTCCTGAAAGGGTTAAGTATATATTTTTCTTTATGAAATATTATAATGCTATAAATATTTTAAGTAACACAATAAAGTTGTAAATATGAATAACTTGATTGATGTAATTGTTCTTGTAATACTATTATTATATATTTACACTAGCGGCCCGCCCACGGCTTCGCCCGCTTAAAATACATGATTATTGATTTAAGCAGAATTGATTGACAACTATAAAAAAATAAAATAAATAAATAAATCAGCTTCTTGTCCTTGTTTACTTGGCCTTGTTTACTTTATTGTATAAAATATTGTATAATAGTGCTTCAAAAATATATATTTTTATCAACAGTCATATAATCAAGACGTTTCGAATGTCATTCTTTAGCCAGGGTCATACCAGCGCGATTTCTATATAACATTCGCTGGCAAGCTAATGCCTTGAGTTCATTCAAATGACGATAACTTTTTTTTTTAATGAACCGATTTTGATAAACCAAACTTTAGAACCTAAATTGAGTTAAAACAAAGCAATTGGTGAAATTTTCAAGTAAATCGGTTTAGTAGTTTCAGAGAAAAATGCGGACAACAATATGTCGACAGACAGACAGACAGACAGACAGACAGACAGACAGACAGACAGACAGACAAGAAATTCAAAAAAAATCTTTTTGCTTTCTATTAGTCTTTTTAAGTGTCCCTCTATCCATTTCAGTCAAAATTACTAAATGTATAGACAAAATATTTTTACTGTCTTATTATATATAGAGATAATTTTATAATTTTAATAATTCTATACCCAAAATCGTGAATAATTATTAAAATCACGACTGGTAAATATTTTAATCAAAACATAATTTTTTTTATGACTATTTTTTATAATTATATGTATCAGATAAAAGGGCTATTTTTATTTATTTATTTATTTCATAGTTTTTCAGAGTGAAACACCCACATATTTTTATTTATAATATAAAATACTTTTTTATATTAAGTTTCAACTGACATTTTTTTTCACTTATCAGAATGTAAACATCATTAACACTTTCACATAATAAATCTTAAAAATGAGCTCGATTTAATTACCTTCGTGTAAGTTATACATACAAAATCATTACGTAATTTATTTTAATTTTATAAGTAAATATAAAAAAAATATCGTAAAAGCATATTAAAGTCTTATTTAATACAATTTTCTGCACTAGTGATCTTGAACGTACGTTCTTGATTGTACAGTGTATCTAATATATAATGTGGCTTCATCAATCAAACCGGAACACAGCCGTATACAGCCGAACCGTACTGCTCCATTTTTTTCTAACAACGGCTATTAGCTTTTTCGTAACCTTACATTGCATCAAACTTGTAGGTTTGTGATAATCTTCTCTCCAATTATGAAGATTGTTATAGCTATTAATATTACTTAAGCCCGGAGTGTGCTCTATATGTTATATTATAATGTTAGGTATATATTATTTAGTAAAATGATTTTAAGTCTTTTTTTTTTTAGTTTTGCGTTGGATATAGCAGGGTAGGCAGAGGGTACTTGGAACCTACTATTAAGAGACTTCATTCCCATTAGGACACTTTCGTTCCTTACTTTTCGTTCAATCTGGATTGCGTGCTAAGTGCCGGAATTCAACGCCGCGATTCATCTCGTTACCATATTGAAGAAATATATAAGTATTGCTTTCTCTCGAGTGCGAATCAAACACACAATCGTCGTACGTTTTTAATCATTACAAAAAAAGATAAAAAACCATTAAACAAAAAGTAATATATAGATTCAATTTACATATACAACAGATTAAAAACACACATAGATTAAAAAATGACATTAACACAACATTTAAATCAGTAAAGACATAAAGATTAAGATAAAAAACCACACAAGAACACACTTAGTACATCAACTTGTCAGTCATAGAAAAGTTATTGCCAATACGAGCTCGGACTTGACTTTTTCTCACAGTTTTTGCTACTTCCGTTGGCATTTACTGATTTTAAAACCACACACGTATTTTATATATTTATTGAACTTTAGCTTTTATTTTCAATGGTTTTAGTAGTTTAATTTCAATATAGTTTGCGCTGGAACAGATTTGTATGTTGTTAATTTTAATAGTCTATCTTTCTTCACAGGATATGCACTGACTTTATCTGGGTCACCACACATTAGTTGTGCTTTAGCTGTTCCCATCACCTTTTGAAACGATTTATTTATTATTAAATATAATATTTTGTTTTATTCTCACATATTTTTGTGTTGGAAGTCTAGGAAAAAGACTTTTATCTACATTGTCATACTTAACTAAGCAGTTTTCCGGAGTTTGATGTAGTTATGTATATATAAAGTGAAATGTTATACAACGAGTAGAGGTGGAAAATCTGAAACTTTGTAAGGCAAATTTGCGAACGCTAGGTACGGTTGGTACTTGAAACCTATGCAACTTAGAAGTTCTAACAAGAAAAGCTGAGTACAGTGTATTTTATAATAATAACTAAAATTTGTAGAGATAACCGTTGTACTCGTATATGCTTTTTATAAAAGTTAAGGTAGGTAGAGGTAGTGGCGCAGGGGAAGTGTGACTGTAAAATCGACTGGTTGTGGGTTCAATCCCCACTCAGGAAGGAAAAGAAATCTTACTCCTGTGTCGAGGCAAAGCGTGGCGTTGAGTTTCATTCAATTCAAGTTCATTCAACACGCAATGCCTTCAGATCTCGGCGGAAAGTGGGGAACGGAGTGTCTCACAATACAAGTTTCCCTCAGCCTATCCTGCTGTGTACGGCAGCTGAATATATATTAAGGTATATAATATTAATTGCTTATTTGTTTTTTTTTTCATATTATTTTAAAAAATATAAATTAAATATATTTTTTTAACTCTCTTATTAAAATATTTGTAAATAATACAAATAGTTTATAACCAAAGCTGTCATTATATAACTGTCACAGCACTGATTGACTTTCGATATGTCACGTCTTGAGTCATCAATGTTTATTTTCCTTGCACTTCCAAGCGCAGCACGTGGTTCTCGACGTCTGTGCTCAACTGGTTTCACTATTAACACGTAAATGGAAATACCTACTTTTTTATATCTAGATTTAAACTTTCGCTTTTTAAGTGTAACTTCTTCGTCAGATTTAAAATTGATTTGCTTTTTAAAATATGAAATCAATTTCGACGGCTATCGTATATTATAATGTTTCATACCTGATCAAGGAAGTGAGCAGAGATTTGTTTTATAGCCATTCCCGATTTTCCAACGAATTCTGGAGGCACTGCATTTTGAGTAGCGGAAAATAATAAATATTAAATTTCCTCGAGTGGGAATCGAACTCACAACCTGTCTCATTTACAATCGCACGCTTGTGTCTGGGGGAAATATATGGTTGAGTAAACTACTTATGTCTCTACATAGTACGACATTTATTTATAATTTTATATGGCAGTCAGCTATGACTTGCATTAGTAAAAATGGTCAAAGCAATGTTTTATTATTAGAAAATAGGAAGGAAAGCTGATAGAATTGCGTTTTGGAAACTGTATGTAAATGAAATGGTTATGAGATGACATGGGATGAACATACATAGTTTCTCATAATATTTTATATTCGCGGAAGCGATGGAGTTTATTTCTTGGTAAATAAGTCTATTTTTAAGTACAAGCATTCTAGTTACCTAGCGCTAAGATTCTCTATTTCTATTAAGATTATACTTTAAAAATGTTATTCTACTATATACTACTAAGAAGGAACCTAGTGTTAAGACACACCATACCCCACTCTCCGCCAAATTTTGTGGCATTGCATGTTGAGTGGCGGAACTCAACACTGCATTTTGCCTCGACACCAGAGCGAAGAAATGAAAATATAAATTTAAATAAACATTTCATTTCCTCGAATGAGGATCGAACCCACAACCAGTCGATCTTGGAGCACACTTTGTGCCCCAGTGCCACGACTGGCTTCTAAAAATTACTTCATTGTTTTTAAATCTACACAACGTATAAAACGTTACACCATAACATTTTAAGACTTTACATAACTAAAGCGTGAAAAATGTACGTACATTGTAAATTTAATGGCCTAGAGGCATAATTTATTTAGATTGCCTAATCACCGAAAACAAAAATAGTAGTTCCGCATGACGAGGAAAAAAAACAAGATTATAATAAGATAGTATTTTAATCAGTAGATACTTTCTAGTTGCTCTATAACGCAAGGTTCTTTTATGTATAGAGTTCGTAATTGAAATTCTTTGTATCTATTTTTATTACTTTAGTTTCACGCTGTATTCCGCACGTAGCAGATTAGGCAGAGGGAACCTGGGAACCCAGTGTTGAGACACTCCGTTCCTATTAAAACACTTTCGTCTCGCATTTGCCGCCGTATTCTGGTGGCATTGTGTGTTTAGTGGCTGAACTCAATTCCTATTATATATTTGTTACTTAAAATCAAAGCTTTAATTGGGTACTCCATTGTTGCGTATAAAGAATATCAATTGTAAAGTACGGGTTCAAATAAATAACGTGAAAATATTTACCATATAAACATTAAGTCATATTAAGATCTGTGTTTTCACGATTTTTACAAATGAAACTATTATAATGAGCGGGGCGGAGCTCAACGCCGCGCTTTTCCCAATTACTTAATTAATGTC
Organism: Heliconius erato x Heliconius himera; assembly: GCA_013421005.1. Classification (NCBI taxonomy): domain Eukaryota; kingdom Metazoa; phylum Arthropoda; class Insecta; order Lepidoptera; family Nymphalidae; genus Heliconius; species Heliconius erato x Heliconius himera. The sequence continues at coordinate 172,908 of JAATLQ010036894.1, read as the reverse complement.
TAATTTATATCCTGTTCAAAAAAACCATTTAATATTCAAAAGCAATCAATCAACCCAATATTTATAGAAGCGAGCGTTGCATAACATTAATTTTAGTATACATAAGACATGTTAGCAACATGTCACTGGCTCTAATTACGTATATAGCATTATGCCTGTCTTCACACGTTCTTCCATCAGCCACAGCCGCTGCATATATAAGTTTAATTGCAAAATTTTACATAACTCGATAATCAATTTAACATCTCGGAACTCCATTCTTAATAGTTGTTTGTTCTACGGTTATATATATATCTAAGAATTTTTTATGTGAGATCTTTAACGATCACTTAAACAATTTATAGTTGCGAATTTTATTATTTATTTTGGTTGTTATTTCGTGAGTTCAATGTCTTTAGGTGCCTTTTTTAGTCAAGTTACAGCCGTTCACTATTAAAAACGCGGTTTTTCTGAATATTACATTTTTAGATTATTTTTACAGTTTCGATTAAATGTTAAGTTAGAAAATATCAGTTTCAATGTGTTTCGTGGAATTCATTTTATTCAAAAGAACTCGGCTAATTTTACAATACTGGAGTAAAAACTAATGTAAATGTATTGTTGTTTCGCTTTTTATATCGTTACCGAATTACCAAGAATTCAATTTATAATCTGTAAACTTTATTTAATTATTTTTTTTCTACTTAGTCCTAAATATATTTAATTAAATATTTATAAACTAATAATTTCACCAGTAGGTAATTTATATAATAAAAAGCAATTTATTTTACCTAAACCGGCACCGTGACGTTAAATTTAACTTTCCCTTCTCTGTTATAATATAATATATTTAATATTATACATAAATGCCAACATATTTCAAAATTACATATTATAGCGTTTCTAATTTATAATATAATTATTTTATTTTTATTATTTACCATTTTATTTCAAGAACATCGTGTTAGAACCGGTTGAACGAATGATATAAATAGTTTCTTTTCAGTAAAAGCGGTTCGTAGGAAACACGCGTCTCCACACTTGCCAGACAGGCCGCGACACTTGACAAGTTCGTCCGTCGATATAATTTTCTCCTTGGATACATTTATTGATTTATTGTCAATTGTTGATAGTTTGAATAGTACGTAATATAATTTAAATCTTTCTTATATTATAAATGTGAAAGTATTTTGAATGCATATATTCGATTTTCTGTTTATTAATCTAATAAGGCAAGTATGTAAATAGACAAAGATTTTGTATACGTAGATAGTTTATGGCTTGAATTTAAACAAAAGATATTTTTTATTCGAATTTCGGTTTAAATTTTTATCAATTCACTTTTCTCTACTTCAGTTCTAAATAATTAAAATGCAGACAAAATATTTTGTTTCTAATAATAGGACCCGTGACAGCATTACTTATTTCTAATTGGATAGTCGGATTGTAAATGCGATAGTTGTGCGTTCGATCCCCCATATAGAGAGGTTATCATTTTTTAGCTTTATACTGTATCTCACACATATCAGAGTAGACAGAGGAAACCTAGGTATATAGTGTAACAACACTCCATTTTCATAAAGACACTTCTATTCTCCACTTTGTTTATGCGCCATCGCGTGTTTAATGGCGGAACTCAACGCCACGTTTTGCATCGTTATTCGAGCGAGTAATGTCAAATATTAAATATTTCATGCTACGTTTACAGTTAAATTTGTGCTCCTGCGTTACGACTGGCCATGATCTAGCTAAAAACTAGGTTCTCTCCACTTACTCAACTATAATAGACATAAACAGTAGAAACAAAAAAAATGAATCCAAAATTACACACTCTTATTTGAAAATCGATTCTTTACACATTTTTAAATCCAGCCACAATCTAGAAAGCAACTTATGACAAGTTGTGACAAGTTGATTTCTATTCAATATTAAAGTGGATTCATGCAATTTTTACGTCTACTTAATGTCACGTTTGTCCGTCTCTATTTGTAATGCAACAGTGAACTATAACGATATTATAATAGGTCATTATAAAATGTTAAAGCACATCCGATGTGCGGCAATTCTTACAGCTGTTCGTTCGCCTTCTAATTACCTTTGAAGGTTAGAGTCTGGATTTAACTAACGATTTCCTTTGATTTATTGTGGTTTTTATTTTAGTTTTATTCTGTGTGTTTCTGGTTGGTCTCGGCTACTTTGTTAGAATTGTTAACAGATGATTGCTTGCTTGCATACTCGTACATAGTTAATGTATATTGTAAATATTTGTTTGTTTTGTTGTGGGCTGTATTTTAGTGTATCTCTTTTTTACATATATTCGATTTTTTATCTCTTTTTTACCTGTCAATTTCGTTCGTGTGTTTTCTATACACCGTGACTTGTACTCATCAAAAATATAAAAAAAAATGTAATCGAACAGCGTTTGAATATAAGTATTGGAATGATTGTGGGTTCAATCCCCACACGGGGGACATATTTATATTGAAATTATAAAAATAATTCGCTCTGGTAGATGTACGGCTTACGGCGTGTAGAAGCACGGCGTTGAGTTCCGATATCAACTACACAATGCTCCGAACATTCGACTGAGAGTAACGAAAAAATGATCTTAGACATCCCCTCTATCCTATCCTGCTATATATTTTCACTATTATTTTATATGTTAGGCGGTTGGAAAAACGCATTTTAATTGTAACACAGTAATGTATAATTTTAATAAAGATTTTATTATGTGACTAACGTTCAATTGTTTAATTACAGTTAAGTTTATTATATAATTAATTAAAACGAATAAACATTCAGCTTACTTTCAATTTTGTAAATTTTAATGTAAATTATATATAATTAGTCGAAAAATATATATATAAAAAATTAAAAACTAGCTAAATGAATTTCAAACTGTCAGTTCGTAGAGTATTTTTTTTATTTGTTTCTTATTTATTATAATCTTATGCATATGGGAACTGTTCTTTTAGAATATATGATATGGAATTGAACATGACATCTTTGAACTTTGTTGTTGATGTTGTTATAATATATATAATATAATAAATACACTGTTGTCGGTGCGTAAGTTAATAATTTATTTTAAGCTTCCTTTAAAATAATAATAATAGATAATTGGAAATATTTATTTCATAAGATTTTTCCTAAAAAACCTTTATAATGTGTAAAATTTACTGTATTTGCGAATAGCAATACTGATCCTGTAATATCTCATTATATATTTTAATTTTTATTCATACAATTGTATATTTGATAGAAAAAAAAGTATATAATATAATCTTGAGTGATAGAAAATAACTACAAATGCAACGGATGTTAGTCCGATTCCCAGAGAGTTGAAATAAAACAGTTGAATTTTCATTTTCTTACTCTGGTAACGAGACAACACACGTTGTTGTGGATCTCCATCTCCACTCAACGTAATATCTCGAATATTGGGCGGTGCGTGGAGAGCGGAGTGTCTTAACACTAGAATGACACTCAATACATAAATAAATATATATAAAAACACCACAAGTAAAGTAAAGTAAGATAAAAGCTACATTAGGACCTATTTCACAATCTATAGAATATCAATCAGATCATGATTTCACTTGTTATGCTTTACATTTTGCAAACAGGTATAAGTCATTCATTGTGTTCTCGGCCGATTCTATGACAAGGGCGTTGTCGACATCCGTCTACGGTATTCTAAATCAATTGGATCCGCTTTTAGCGCTGTCATAATCGTGTCGTAATTTAAACTTTATCAAAACGGGCCCAATTACTAAATCCGTTTGGCATCCTTCCCAAATGTACAGACGTAAAAAGGAATGCAATTGTCACTGGCTTGCTGGTGGCCGTTCTCGCGGAATGACCTCGTTGATTCGGATTGTGTGGTTTCGTGGCCCGGAAACTAAATTTAATTAATAATATATTGTAATTGACGCAGTCGTGACACAAGGCTGTGGGTTCGATCCCCACTCGAGGAATTCAATAATTATTTCTTAATATTTTAATTTTTTTGCTCTGGCACCAAGGCACACGCCGGGCGTTGAGTTCCGCCACTCAAGACGCAATTTCGAATTTCGTTCCCTCTACCTACCCTGCTGTATACGGTATACAGCTTGAAGCTGATTTGATTTATATAATGTAATTCGCTGATAGTGGACACTCTATGCTTTAGTATTATCTATATTAGTTTAATCAACTTTAGCAATATTTTATCTGACAATGTTCGTACTGATTTATGTATCTAGAGTTATTTATAAGCATTGTAATTATTTACTTTTAAGTGTGTGTTCATATATTATGAGAATTCAAGTCACAATGTAAGGCCAATGTATACAATATGAGGCCAGTCGTGGCGCAGGGGTACGATCATGTGACTGCATTCGCAACAGGTTGTGAGTTCGATTTCTATTCGAGGAAATATATAATATTTTCTTTTTTCTCTGGTGTTGAACGCAGCGTTGAGTTTCGCCACTAAACCCGCAATGCCTCGAGAGTTCGGCGGAAAGTGGAGAGCGGAGTGTCTTTACGCTAGGCCTCCCTTCTTTGCTTACCCTGCTGCAAACGGGATAAAGCGTGAAGCTGAAAAAAAAGGCCACACTATGTAACATATAGCTGTGTGACCCTGTTAGAGCAAGTCAGGATTTTTCATGGTTCAGTAAAACTAACGTATTGACTTTAAAAATATACTTATTGAGTGCAGCGCCAACGTAATATTCTTTTGCATAATCGCTTGCCACGTACATTTGAATTTTCTCTTAACAATTAATTTTTTATCTAGAATGTTATTGTTATACGATTTCTGTATTAAATGCGAGTTCGGTTAAGTGCGAGTCGTATACACCCACTGAGGCTTCCGTACCTAATTTCAGCATTTTACGTTAACGGGAAGTATTACTTATAAACATTGAGAAACTTAAGATTACGTGAATATGAATTGTGTGAATGTGAATACTAATATATGCTTGTGATTTTTTTTAATACATATCAATATATTTTCACCTTTGGATTTTTTTTCTCTATGTTTATTGTAGTTTGTGCAAAATGTCATAACTGAAGATCCAAGGGAAGTAACCTTTAGGTTTTAATTACGCGGCGAATTTCATAGAAAATGCGTAAAAACTATATGTATCGTATCTTTATAACCTGAATATTTGATAATAACTTCAGCTCGATACCTCCACACCATCTTGAGACAAATGTCATCGTCTTGATAGACGGACATAAAAGAGGTCCTATATAAAAGTTCCGTTCTATCTTTCGAGGTACGGAACCCTAAAAACCGTAATCAGTTTAGAAACAATTTATGTAATATTGGCTATCGGTACTTATTTATATATTGCGTAATATTTATTGAGAGCGATTTAGTTAGCCCATTGCGGGTAGAAGTCATTGGCATGGTGTCAGTGTAACCCAGATCGAGTTATTTCTCAACCTTGTCAACGCTGCTCCAGTAAGGAACCCGTTACACCACGCCACCACTACTACGGCTACAACTACTACTACGACTAACAGCTACTTGTTCGGCGAAAGTAAAAGTTTATAGTCTATAGCTGTTTTTTTTTTTAATTTAAATTTTCTCACGTCATGTTTACACGGTCAAGCGTTTGTGGGAACACTTTTTATTAGTTTAACAATTTGTGTTTTGGACCGTGAGTAGACGTTTATTTTGTGAATGCGTCGTTTATGTTTTCTACATTGTGATTTGATGCAAAATAAATTTTAATAAGCACCAATTAATTTAAAAGAGAGATTTTAATTCAGCTTTATTAGACTGCAGAGTAGGCAGAGGGAACCTAGTGAATATAAATACTTAAGATACTCCATTAACTCACTTCCCGCTGTATTTTTCGAGACATTACGTGTTGAGTGGTGGCAACGCCGCACTTTGCCTCGACACCACAGCCAAGAACCAACTACCCACAACCAGTCACATGTGCCCCAGCGCTTCGACGGCCTCATTCTTTTCTAATAGTAATTTCCGTCCAAATAAATTAAATGGAATTTTTTTTTTGTTTAAATTTAATGGAATTAATAAGTACGAGTCAAATTGTATGAAAGTTACGACATTGACTTATAGTCGCAAAAAAATGTTGTTACAACAACTTTACAACAGCTTTCGTATACTCGTAGAAACGATCGGATGTTCTTTAAATGGTAGTAAAATGTTGTCTTCTTTTATATTTATTATTAAATAATATTGTAAATTAGTAACATATATAATTAGGATTTTATTTTAAGTAAAAAGGCTAATAACTGTAAAAAAATATATAGATACTATGACTCTTTTGTCATTTTTAGATTGGACAGAACTGAAAGCTGAAACGTAAGTTAAAAAGTAAGTTTTAACGTTTAAATCTCTTTGATTTTAAAATATTTAAAATCCTACATTAAAAATGTGAGTCAGGGTAAAACCCACCGGTACTCTTTAAACTGTCCTGATTTCGATTTGGGCTTGGAAAAAAAACTTTGCTAGTTAACTATCGAAGCGTATATAATTCTATTCAATCATTTTAAGGCCGATGTTAAGGCTGTCCTTATTGTTTAAACGTTCTACTAATTTCAAAGTATACGAATATTTTTATAGCGCGACCGGTTGACCTAATTTTTTTTACAGCTTCACGCGTTTTACCGCATAGTAGGATAGTCAGGGAGAACATATAACTTGTTGAGTTAGTTTTTTAATATTCTATATAAATGGGGAACGGAGTGTCTTAACACTAGGTTCCTGCCTACCTTGCTGTGTGCGGGATATAGCTGATTTAATTTATAAATAATTCTTAATATCATCAAGAAAAAAATCCAAACTATTTCTAAAACTAGCACTGACGTAATACACACATAAAACGATTAATATTTTGAACGCAAATTAAATATTAGCATAAAACGTTGTAGAGAAAGTGATCATAACGTATGCTCTATAGTCGTAAAGTAACTTTAGTATTACCAGAGTGCATTTAGAAGATATATTATCGATCAGAATTTGTAACCTAAATTCTACTCTAAATACTAGATAATAAGGACTAGAATAGTATAATATTTAGCTTACATATTTAATATGCGGCTAGCATCAATGGCTTGCGAGTTTCCCGATATCGTATGATTATTTAACCATGTAACGGTTTCATTGCTTTATTACTAGCTTACCTTGTTAGTCCTTTAGTGAGAGGACGGTAATGTATTCCTATTTATTTGTGATTACTATAGTTGCTATAGTAACTGAACGCGACAGCTGCGTAAATAGTAATTGGATCAAACAATTAATAATTATTCGAATTCTTGTATTGAATAACGTAGACTGATATAGTTAGTTGTAAAGTGATGTAGTAATATTGGTGGTAGAAGTATGGAAACTATTTGGACTTTATTGTATGGACCTAAATTTTTACTTTCAAAATGTAAAGAAAATGGTGAATTTTTGTAATCGTTATACCTAACTATACATAGCTTGTTGGACGATAAATATATTGTATTTCTAGATATTATTTACCCAGGCTAGGCTTATTGTTAAATATTTGACAAACTAAGAAATTGTAATATTTTGTAATAATAAAATATTTCATTTACCCGATTTTTTTGTGTAAAATAGTCTCTTTTGTACGGTACAGCCTTTTTCGTGTATTCTCCATACAACGTGACATTGGCGAAGTGATTTTGTGCTCAACTGGCACGCTCGGAACCCCATAAAAAAAGAACAGAAGAGAACAGAATTTTTCATAAAATTCGTATTACAATATAACAATTTTCATCTCATAGGATTGCAACTTAAAATCTTTTACCTAATTCCCTATAAAACTCAGTTCCCACGCTACGTACACAATTCTTGCAAGGGCCTTGAACACACAGACAAGGTGCGTTTGTTACAAGCCGAGCTAATTGAATACAACCATTACAATATTCTATAATGAGAATATTCTGTATCGAAAGAAAAATAACAGTTAATATACATGCATATGTATTGTTATAAGAAAAAATATATATAAGTAGTATAAAAATATTTTATTGTTTTGTCGTGAAAGTTTGTTGAGTTCCTTATACATAGTTTTATTTAACTAGCATATAAAATAAAAACATAAAATATTATACTTTTACACTATAAGAAACATGGCTTATAAAATAGTGATTTTTACCGTTGCCCATGTATTAACATAGCGGTAGTTACTTATAAAGTATGATTTGAACAGACAAATACAATATAATTACTTATTTAGAAAACGTATAAACATTTAAACATTTAAGCGGGACTCAAACCCGCGCCTCCTGGAAACCGACCAGGCGCTTCAACCACTAAGCCACACTTAGCCGAATGTATGGCTAAATAAGTATTTTTCTTTTCTAAGTGTGGATTAACACTTTAAAAATGTCTAAAATACAATATAATTATCGAAATCACGCTGTCACATCTCAATTTGACGTCGATGACAGCGGGACTTTGACCATTTTGATGCCACGGCCAACGCTCTTGACCTAGCCACCGCTACGGTGCGTATCTCGAGTGAAAGACTGCATCCGATTGCACAAAATCGATTGCGGGCCGATGAATCGATTACAAATCTTTTTATTAGATTTCATATCGAATGTGGAGCACAATTTGAGTGTTTGACTCGCTTTCTAAATCGTTAGCGTTACGTTTTTGAGTTCGTCATTTCATTCGAATTACGTCATTTTCGAAATTGGTGTGACTTAATAATGTTAATAAGGCAGGCGGTCTCGATTAAATTTTTCATGCATACATTACGAAAAGAGAAATGTATGATGAGTATTACAAAACTAAATATTAACATGTGAAAATTGTTGTGCAATGTTATATACATATGTTTAGAGAATTTTAGTTTTGGATTCTGATCTTTGTTATAATATATTAATTAAGATAAGATTAACAAGTCAAAATCTGGAAAATACATTTCAGTTTTGCACATTATTATTTATTATCTAACTGCTTTAAGTAAATAAAAATTTCAACAGTATTTGTAAAATTTTATAAATCATACTGTTTCCTGTTACGTAGAAAATATATTACATCTCATCAACATCATTTGTTGCGTAGAAAATATATTACATCGGTTTATTGGTATATCATAATCATTTTCAAAATAGAATGTCTATTATAAAAAAAAAGATTTGACATTACACTATATTCTCTAAGCAATTTATTGTTAAATAGAAATAAATATATAAATTGAAAGAGATAAAAAAAAACTGAAAGTGCGATTTCTCCATATTTGTTATCTCATGTAAAACATAAAAAAATATCTCTTTCATATTTAAATCGTGCGCTGGCGCAATTTTTATTAATAATAAATGTAACACCGAGTCACGCTTACAAGGAAATTGTTCTTTTGTTAACGCCGATTTCTTCCTGCAACGTATCAAATCAATCAAGTTTCTTTAATGAAACTCATAATATGAGAGCAATGTCATTAAGGCGTAAATGCTGTTTTTTATAAAGTAGTCTTAGTGTAAAAATCGTAATACATATTAATACGTGGATAAAGTTATTTAATTATCTGTGATCACTCTTTAAATGGCGGGAACATCTGTCATCGTGACATATAACTTGTGTGTAACATTTCTATTAGTGCCTACACTATAGTAGATATCAATTTCTTATCGATTTTATAATATAAAATTGTATTTAAACAAATATAATCGGGTAAAAAAGTCAATGAAGCGTCACTGATGGCCAAGGAAAGGGAAATTTTCCAATACCATGCTATAGTAAAGCGGCGTCTTTGGAGAAAGTTTTAAATTATACATCGCAAGTAAACTGGTAACACTAACGGCGACAAATCGATCGCGTTTAGACGATCGGATGTACAGCATCGATTTAGTCGAAAGTGGATTTTGTTTATATAACATTTGCACAATATTTTATTAAGAATTTTATAGGTGCTTCTATTTATAATTCTATGTAAAAAATATAAGCAATTTCTAAAAGATAGCAAATACAGTAATAATTGACTACTACTATGTATATAGACACAAACAACCGCAAGATCAAACCATATACGGTCATAATTCAAGTAATAACTCAATCGCAATTAAAATGTGGACTGAAGTGAAGTATTTCATGTAATTCGTTCCTTTCCACCGTAACCCAGTTCTCTTACTAAAGTAATTATCACCTATTCAATACGAATGAATGAAACAATAGTGTTGCAGAAAGGCCCATAGTGCACGCATTTCTAATCCTTACGCAACTTATCCAGTATAATCTTGATAAGCCTGTGACAGTTAGATCATATTAAATGTTTGTTGTATTTTAATCTCTATTGCTATAGTAATAAAGATTATAATTCAAAATTTGTATTAACGCAATTTTCCAAGTAATTTATGTATAACAGTACGCTCAAGGTTTCGTGTAGTCTTCAATTTATGATATTTATGGTTTATTTACATGTTTATAGTTGAATCTTATTATTGACAGATATTATCATAAAGTATTTATTTCTAATCAATTTCTCTAATTAAATATGCACTCAGTTTCACGCTGTATCCCACACAGAGCAAGTTAGGCAGAGGGAACCTAGTGTTAGGACACTTCGTTCTCCACTTTCTGCCGAATACTGGACGCATGCGTGTTGACACTACGCTTTGCCTCGACGCCAGAGCGAAGAAATTGAAATATACATTTAAATAAATAATTGGGATCGAACCCACAACCAGTTGCGTTTACAGTCACACTCTGTGCCTTTGTGCGACGACTGGCCTCAGTTTTATTTGTTTAAATATTACTCCGTCTTTCATTTGATCCTGTCAGATAATGAAATAAAAAGTATTTAAAAAAAAATCTCTAGATTTTTCGAACCTGCAGTCATCGTCTATATTCAGGTACCAGATTGACCTTCACTTGCAATCTGCTACTTCTTATAATATCTAATTATATATATTACACTATATTATATTTATATTTGTACTATAATTACGATCAAGAAGCTTACTCGGTAAGGTGCAAGGACGACGTTAAGTGACTTGAGTCAGCGTCACATTCTCATATAGCTTGTTTACCTTTAAGGTCATACGAAATGAGGACGAAATTTGTATTACATTCTGGTACGTAGTTAAACATTTTATCCCAAAGTGTCGAACATGAATCTTATATGGTATAGTATCACATGGTTCAGGTTAGAACAGTTGCTAAGGATATCAAATTTGATCTAATTAGTTATTGTTTTAAAACATTAAAGTCAAAATCGGCTTCACGCTGTATCCCGCACACTGCAGCGTAGGCAGAGGGGACCCACGAGTAGTGTTAAGACACTCCGTTCCCCATTTTCTGCCGAATTCTGGAGGAATTGCGTATTGAGTGGCAGACCAGACCAGAAAAGAAGAAGAAATGGAAATATAAATTTAAGTAAATATTTTATCTCCTCGAGTGGGGATCTAACCCACAACCAGTTAGTTTTACAGTCATACTTTGTGCCCCTGCGCCACGACTGGCCTCAACACTGTTTTAAAACGTTGATTTTATAATATTTGTAATTTTTTTTAATAATCTCATTTCAATATTATATATGAAAAAGCTCATAATTTACCTCAATCTGTAATTTAAGTCACTTCATATTAAACTGTAATAGTGGTGTTACTTGAAATAATTAATACTAACAAATGCTTCTCTAACCTGTGATGATAAAACCAGCATACGAATTGAGTAATAAAATAGATATTTTGGTGAAATTTAGGCAAGTATATGTTAAACATACATACATACATACATACATGTGATTAGAATAAAAAATTGGATTGAAAAGTGAAAACTAATTTCGATTTCTATTCTTAAATGTATTCATTGCGTGAGATTGAAAAAAAGTATGTAAAAGTTAGATGCTATCATCCGGTATTTAATGAGTGCTCCAGATTCAATACTCGACTCGTAATGATAGAATATAAAGCTTTTATACTACATTGTCTTTTTGCAATACTAATACTGGATACTGTTATATGTAAAAAGTAATTTGAATTTGTCTACATTCAATATGATAGTACATTAGATAAAAGCTAAAAAAAAACAATTTATTTGCACTTAATTCTTAATTAAAAAAAAAAAAATCAGCTTCACGCTGTATTCCGCACATAGCAGGGTAGGCAGAGGAAACCTAGTGTTAAGACACTCCGTTCCGTTGAGTGGCAGAACTCAACGCCGCGCTTAACCTCGTTACCAAAGCGAAGAAATGGAAATATAAATTTAAGTAAATATTTCATCTCCTCGAGTGGAGTCGAACCCACAACCAATCGGTTTTACAGTCACACTTCGTGCCGCTGCGCCACGACTGGCCTCAATATAGACCTGATATGCTCTATTCCTTATTCGATTTTATACATAATTGATATAAAAATTGTACCTGTATGTTCTCCATCTATATTTTTATTTTTTGTTATTTCTTGCCAATCGTAAATATTTGAACTAAAAGCTACAATGTTGCCAGCTTACGCTGTTTTTGCACATACATACTTATCCAATTTGTCGATGGATGTCATTTAACTGCGTTTTAGGAAATACTTTTACATACTTTATCCTTTTTATATGTATAAGGCGATTTGAGTAACGAAGTCTTACAGTTCAGAATATCTGTATAAGAAATTAAGAATCCATATTTGTTATTTATTTCAGACGTTTAGTCAATTTCGTCTCTTGCGTCGACATAACGTTACACAAGCAATACAAAAAAATTATTAATCTCGAAGCAGGACCGTTAAAACTATTTCTATTTAATTTTATTGATGAAAATATGAATTTCACAACATCAAAATTTTTATTAATATGTAATGTTCATAAAAAAATAGTGCCTTAATGAAGTTATGCAAAAGAATATTTGTTCACGGCCGCGGTCCGAGGGCTGTTACCACTTACTTTTATGACCCGTTAATTGCAATTTTTATTACATTATAGAGCTATGTAATTGTCTTACGTCATATAATAAACAGATCATAAAATTTACAATATTTTATTAAGAAATGAGGCCAGTCGTGGCGCAGGGGCACAAAGTGTAACTGTAAATTCGACTGGTTGTGGGTTCGATCCCCAGTCGAGGAAATTAAATATTTATTTTTATTTTCATTTCTTCGCTTTGTTGTGGAGGCCGAGCGCGCCGCTTGGTTCCGCCACTCAACACGCAATAAGTATAATATATACATGAAAAAGGAAAAGAGAGGAAAAAAGAAATTATTCGGTATGCTTGTAATGTCAATTTTACTATAAATTAAAAATATATACATATTTAAGCCGAGAATTTGTAAAGTGATTGATGGTTCTAGATCATTCCTCTAATGTCAATTTCGTATATTTTATATATTTTACTACATATTTGTACATTATTTTATCAGCTTCACGCTGTATCCTGCACACAGTAGGGTAGGCAGACGGAACCTAGTGTTAAGACACTTTGTTCCCCACTTTCCGCCAATTTCTGGAGGCATTGCGTGTGGAGTGGCGGAACTCAACGCCACGCTTTTCCCCTCGACACCAGAGCGAAGAAAATGAAAATATAAACGTAAATAAATATTTCATCTCCTCGAGTGGGGATCGAACCCACAGCCATTCGATTCACAGTTATTCACCCCTTCACCACGACTGGCCTCAAATTTCTTATATTCTACTATATATTTCTATATATTATATAAATGTTAGCAATGCAGCCGAGTTATGTATGAACAATTATTACTGGTGGGAAGGTCGTTCAGTGGAGTTGCTAGCAAAGTGTTACACCAGGAAATGCTATGAAAGCAACATTATTACAGTTTATTGTGTTTTAATGTACATATTTGTTAAAGCGACTTGCATCTCCGTTTGAGGAGCCATTTAAAAAAAATATTGCGTCGTAAAATGTTTTATTTCCATTTGCTTATATTATTGGGTAATGTCAAGTAAATACTGATGTCTTGACATTCTTTCATCATTTCATTTTCATTTCATTTTGTTTAATCTTTTCTCTATTTGCTTTATAAGTAACTTAAGGAAAAAAAAGTGCATTAGTGTGTTTACTTTTTAGGGTTCCGTACTTTAAAAGGTGAAAACGGAAGCGTTTATAAGATCATTTTTCTGTGCGTCTGTCTACCTATCAAGGCCATATATCTTGAGATCGCAAGGAGGTATCAAACTGAAATTAATATTAAATATTTAAGTCCATGCTCATATGAGTCAGTCTATTGGAAATGAGAAATTACAATAAAAATAATAGAAAAAATTTTGAAAATGTATTTTATATAAATCATTATAAAATTATAATTTGTTTATATAAATTATAATTTAAACAAAATTAATCAATATGCCCGAAAACTTGAGTTTGTCACCTTTTATAAGTTATATTTTCCGTTGACTTATAGTATAGGTCTGAAATTGACACAAAAGTTCCGGTGAACGAGTACGTCTCGCACTTAACCGGTTTTGTTTTCTATTAGGGGAATCGCGTGTTGATGGTGCATGTCGCACTTAGTGTAACGAAACTAACATTGTACGTGTATACTTACACGTACAAAGTATGATGAGTAAAAGCGTTTCGTGTGATATTGAAACTGAAATTGACGTTTCCGATGTGAATCAGCCTTAATTTAAGTTTTAAGAATAAATTTTAAACCTCTTGAAATTTATTTAAACTGTATTAAAAATATTTTTAATTTATCCATACGTTACTTCGTTATATTAACTTAAATTTTGCTTTATATTAAATATAAATAAAATTTGTAATTTAAAATCATTTTGTGATATACAATCAATATACCAAGAAATGGAATAGTTTTAATTTAAATTACTTTAGAAATGTGAAAGTGACTGATTGACAAAAAAAGTAAAACATAGATTGGAAAGACGAATGGGTGAACTAGACAGCATCTAAAAGTAAATTATATTACGAAATTAGATATTTTTTTAAAAAAAGTAAATCAAATCACATCTAATCAGCTTCACGGTGAATCTCTCACACAACAGGGTAGGCAGAGGGAACCTAGTTTTAAGACACTTCGTTCCCCACTTTCCACCGAGTTCTGGAGGCATTGGGTGTTGAGTGGCGGAACTCAGCGCCGTGCTTTGCCTCGACACCAGAGCGAAGAAATGAAAATATAAATGTAAATAAATATTTCACTTCCTCGAGTGGGGTTCGAACCCACAACCAGTCGATTTTACAGTCACACTTTGTCTCTCTGCGCCACAACTGGCCTCGTAGACTAAATTAGATACATAATCATTTAATATTATTTATATTAGCACAAGAGAGAAATAATTGAATTGATTGATTTTGATTGATTACCAAAATTTGACTCTATTGTAGCGCAGTTAATATGTATTGCACCATAATTTAATTATTATAAGTAATAGTTTTTAGTTTAATTTCCATATTTTAATTAGTTAGAATTAGTTCTATTGAACATTGAACTGTGAACTCGGTGTCTGTAAATAGAGGGAAAACGAAGAATCGACGAGGCCAGGTTTATCTGCTTATCTTATAAAACTCTACGAATACGCTTTATGTAATCGTTAAAAAAATATGTATAAAAAAAATGACGTAATTTTTTTCTTAATGTGTTGTAAATTTTTTTTAAAATGATACGCCCTCATTCATTACAGCATTATCAAAGAAAATGCAAACAATTAGTGCGTGTGATTTCGTTAGTACGCACTTGCATTTAATTCCTACTATATTACGTCAGCTTCACGCTGTATCCCGCACACAGCAGGGTAGGCAGAGGGAACCTAGTGTTGAGACACTCCATTCCCCACTTTCTGCCGAATTCTGGAGGCACTGCTGTTGAGTGGCAGAACTCAACGCCGCGCTTTGCCTCGACATCAGAGCGAAGAAATGGAAATATAAATTTAAGTAAATATTTCATCTCCTCGAGTGGGGATCGAACCCACAACCAGTCGGTTATACAAACACACTTTGTGCCCCTGCGCCACGACTGACCTCAAACTATATTACGCGTTTTAATTTTATTCAAAACATGATCGTATATTACATATATATATACATATTAATAATTATATTAACCCAATTAAATGCATAATTCTTTAGAAAAAATGAAAAAAAAAATTAATATCATTAAACTGTCATAGCCAAAGTAGTGATTCCTTAATATTGGTGAGTTTTTTTAAATTTATGACATGTTAAATTTGAACGTAGCATACTCATCTCGCACCCATTTCTTTAAATCGCTAAAATTAAAAAAAAACTCATGACACTTTTATAACGTTAAAAACATATATATTTATTCATTCATATTACTAATAGTAAAACATACTTGCATTTATAATCAGGTTATTTCTTTCCTTCCGCTTTATTCTGTATGAAGGTTATAAAAATATAACAGTTTCACATTAATTGTATTATGTTAATTCGAAACCAACCCAGTTAAATACCGTTAATAATATTACTATTGTGATTACACGTGATACTTTGTTAACTTTTGTGTATTTTTAAAATAAAGTTAACAGATTTTTTTCGGTGTTCCCCTTTCTCTTATGATTACATATTTTTTTTAGCTTCACGCTGTATCCCAAACAGCAAGGTGAGCAGAGGGAACCTAGTGTTAACACGCTCCGTTTCCCACTTTTCATCGAATTACGGTTATATTATTTAAATATTTAAGTAAATGTTGATTAGATAAATCGCGGTTTGAAATTTGAAGTTCATTTATTTCTCTATAAAGAGATTGTATATTGAATGTATATTAAATGAATTATATTGCTAATTTTAAATTTTCGTGAGTGAGAATTTGTAGTTAAAACATGCGTTAAAACGCATTTTTTGTTTTTTTTATATATACATGTATAATATATAAATGTACGTACATAGATTTTTTTAAATATTATATAAATGATAATATTTTTAAAATATTTAAGATGTAGATCGTAAAAAAATATATTAGAAATCAAAGAAATTAGTTCATTATTTTACTCATATACAGCGAGCAAATAAACTTATGCATTATATGCTAATGCTGTACATAATTGTGAACAAAAAAAGAATTGTTACGATTCAACTGTATGAAATTATATAACACCTCGCTATGTGTATGTTTCTTTTATTTTTATTTAGCTGGGAACCTGGAGATCTAATGTTAAAACACTCCGATCCTAGTGTATACGTTCCGTTCCCCACTTTTCATTGAATTCAATAGGCATTGCGTGTTGGGCGAAGAAATGAAAATATTAAATATTTAATACTCTCGAGTGGAAATTGAACTGACAATTTCTGACATTAAAATAATAAGTAATATATTAAAAATGTAAAAAAATGCTTGCAAATTATTATTTGACATATTTAAAAAATATTCTGGTTAATGTTAGAAGTCAAAGCCAAATATAATATAAAAAATATAAATGTCATATAAACGTCATTATGGAAGAAAGGCATTTTGATTGGATTGTACCGTTTGCACTTAACCTCGATTTAATATCATTTTAACAAGCTACGATATAAGATATGAAAATGAAGTTTATCCATATTTTTTTACAATAAATATAAGAAAAAAATTATTGTGTTATATATATTAGTACTGTTTTATTATTATTGTTGTTTACTGCGGGCTAAAACACCAAACCGGTACTTTACATAACGTTACATGGTTTGCGGGTATGACGTACGTCGTATTTATTCGGTCAAAGGATTATTTAATGCACTAAACGAATCAAACATCGAGTCAAATATTCGTATAGAGAATTAAGTTTCCAATTTTAATTGTAAAGTTAATATAATATTGTGCAATTGCTGCGTTTTAAAATACACAAATTATTATCGATTTTAAATTTTTACTAACATAATAGAAAATATTAGAAAAAAAATACCTTTCTTTCTCTTGGGCATCACTCTCACACCACAGGCAAGTTCAGTCACTAGACACAAGGACAGAGCCAAAAAATAGTACCTCACACTGCACCCCATTGTAACACAGTCTTTCTATGGTTCCAGTTAAAATTCTATACGGGCACTATACTGCGCATTTGTTACACGTGTTCTAGGTTCCCTTATTCGAGTAAGCGTGCGCGTACGCACCTATTTAGATCTCAACGGGCGCGATACGGTGCGAACGAGTGGACCGCCCGACAACCCTATATTTTGACTTATAGCAATTTGGCAGTGCGAATTCCACTTGTATATAAAACCTTTCGCCGGCTCGGGGCGGGCGGTCATTGGTCGTGCCGTGTGCGAGAAGGTGAAGGGAGCTGGTGGAGAAGTGGTACCCCCACGCGCAAGGGAGGGGGGCCAGGGTCGGCAGACTCTTGATGACGACGGCTGTGGCCAGCGTCGGTCGGTATGCTGGTTGCACAGTTATTGTAATAAATGTTGAGTTGTTTTAATATTTTAAAGTGTTCTACACTAAGACGTTTTTTATGAGGCGCGGATTCGAATCCCGTTACGTTTGAAGTAAATATTATGTTTGTTTTTTTTATTGAAATAGATGTTCTTGGAAATGTTAAATAAATAACTGAAATATAAGAATGAAACTACTTTAAAAAAATCGAAATATATTTCTAATTAAATCGAGTATGCTATTGTATAATTTTACCAAAACCAGTTCAGAACGTATAGTATTTTTAAGCATAAACAAATAGATATGATAGGATAAACAATCATTCGTTTACTTTTACAAACATATATATTATTATACATAAACCATATATTATTTTCCACTTTATAAATTCCTGCAAAATTTTCGTACAGAGAAAATAAATATTTATAATTATTTTATATAATGATAGAGGCAGAGAAAAAAAAATAAAACGTGATGTTAAATTTCGCCATTTAACACGCACAGTTTCGAAAATTAGGGAAGTGGAGAGAACGGAGTGTCTTGACGGTAGGTTCCCTCTACCTAATTTGCCATTGAGAATACATTTTGAAATTATAATAAAATGCCTATAAATATTGTGATACTCCACTTGAAGTATCATCAACTATTCTTAAACGGGGCGGAGAGTTTTGTTGATTAAATTCCATTCTATATAATATATCGTCGGTAGACCGTCGAAATGTAGGGGCACAAGCATGCTACTTACGTAAACGTGACGGTTGTGGGTTCGATTCGCACTCGGGGAATGAAATATTCTCTTGTAACGAGGCAAAGCACGGCGTTGAATTCTGCCATTCAATACGCAATGGGGTGTGTTATTGGGAACAGTGTCTTGAAACTCGGTTCCAAAGTTCTATCTGTCTACTCTAGGTTCGGAATACAGCGAGAAGTAAAAAAAACTTTATTTGTTGTTATTACTATCGAACAAACGACAATATTCTGAGTATACAGGATACAGGGTGCATGTTTCTCAGTTGTACTTTTAAATTTCAGTCAAGTTCGCTACGATGACGTAAATTCAATTCCATTTTGAAATAGAGTTCTTCGCTGTTTAACCCAGAAGCATTAAACACATTTTTATGTCTTCAAAATGTTTCTATATTTTACAGTTTTTACAAGTATGGAAGCATTTACATAAATTACCCATATACCCTCATATATTATATATTATGTATGTAGGATGGGGTGAAAAAGAATGGTGTAACTTAAGCGATGCTTAAAGGGACATTATTAAATTTTACTATAATTATAATTTGTTTTTTAATTTAAAAGTCAGTATAAATCCAATGATATCAGCGCCTGTCTTGGCGCAGGGCGACAGGCGATCCACGACGTGCCTTAGCATGCTCCCGCCGTCACGTTTTGCAGAAGACACTAGTCCCCGTGTCCGCGGCCAGTGGCGGTTGAGGAGGAGCACCGTGAGGTTTTAGCGGGTATTCGGACGGCCTACGTCTGCTAGTCCTCGAATCACACATAACCCGCTCGAGTCCCGGTAACAAGAAAAAAAAGAGGAGACTGTTAGTGCAATCGAATCGTGGTGGTGACTTCTGTCACTCAACATGGAATATCGAGGAAAATGGGAAACGGAGTGTCTTAACACTAGGTCCCCTTTGCCTACCCTGCTGTGAGCGGGTTACAGCATGAAGCTGATTATTATTAAATCAATTAATTTTTTTTAATTCCCATTAACTATGAATGAAATAAAATTAAAGAAAATGTATATTTTTTTTATCAAATGCAAGTCATGTCGAACTTATTAAGTAAACAAAACATTTTTGTAATACCAATTTGTCCATATTGACATGTGTCTATTTAAAATTATTCTCCATTTACATATTAATTTTATTATTTTATGTTATAAAAAATATTCTTGTATGACCGACATGATATATTGTCAGTTTGATCTAGATACGTTTTATACTGTCAAAGGTTCATGGGTAGTCATCTAAACGTGTTACTTGATTCAAGATTTAAAGATTTCGACAACATTTTTAAAATAGCTATTGACATGTCATGGCTCGGCAATAAAGTAAATGCTAACAACATAAATAAGTTGTAACAAGTATAAAAAATTTCGACGTAGCTTGACGAGAACGTATGGCTTAGTGGTCAGAGCGCCTGGTCGGTTTCCAGGAGGCGTGGGTTCGAGTTCCACTACCTTCAAAATTTTATACGTTTTCTAATTCAATATTTTTCTTTCCTAAATGTGGAATATTAAATGTGGAACTTTGAAAATATTAAAAAATAAAGTACTTACTAAAGTCTCAAGTTTTGCATTTTTCTGGTTTTTTAAACTGCTTTTACATTTTAAAGCAAAGTAATTTTTTATCATGGTAACTACTACCAATAATAAGAACTTAGTGATCAGGCACTCTGTTCTCAACTTAACCACTTTTAAACATTTTATTATCATATCTAATTGGAAAATTGAATAACAGTCTCTAAATACAAGTTTGGTTTGAACCTACAATCATTTTGGGTACTTTTGAAAAACTGGAACACCTGATGTAAAGCCAAAACATATCAGATAAACAAATGAAAAAATAAGAAATGTGACCTTGGTAAAGTTTGTTTGACGTCATCAGCATTAAGAAGATTTAGTTGACATATAAAACTTAAAGATGTGGAACTCTTAGCTCTCATCACCTACTATAAAATGTATAACATTGTGATTTTATAATATTTCTTTAGCGTACTAATGAATAATAATAATATAAGTTGAGGCCGGTAGTGGCGCAAAGGCACAGAGTGTGACTGTAAAATCGAGTGGTTGTGGGTTCGATCCCCACTCTGGGAGATGGGGATTGAACGAGGAACGATCGAAAAAAGGAATTGAAATATTTATTTAGATTTATATTTTCATTTCTTCGCTCTGTTATCGAGGTAAAGCGGAAAGTGGGGAACGGAGTGCCTTAACACTAGGTTCCCTCTGTCTACACTGCTGTGCGGAATACTGCGTGAAGCTGAAAAAAAAAATAAGTTCGGAGTTCCTCTATGCCAACAGGCGCTTAACATTTGATGCTTATTCTCTATGACAACGATAAATAAATGGAAATAGTAGGTATATATTATATATACACAAGTAACAGTCCACGCAAGTGAAGCTGCCCGCAAGGAAGCTCGTGGCGAGTTGTTGGGGAGTGACTCCCATGGATCTGAGACCTCCGGTGAGGAACTAAATAGCGCCATAGCTGAATAAGGTATTAAAAAATATTAACGTTATAAAAGCTTTAATCGTCTCTACTTGTTTATATAACGTGTAGTCTACATTAAGCACACATTGATCACATAACGTTGTAAATTGATGACAAAGTGCTATAACTTCACTTTTTTGTATATATAGAAGAAATATGTTAATAAGTTTAACATTTTTTAATCTGAAAAGGAGATTTTTTTAGTAATATTGATTTTTTTTAATAATTACATAAACAGTTCTTTTAGACAACTTCAAAATATGGTCTTGACAAAACCAGCCAGCGTTCCTTGATTCGTAATTAAATTTTAAACAACCATAATTAATACAAATTGAAAGTAGTTGCTTAAAATAATTATTGAATAAGTACCTACAATTTTATTGTTGTTTTTAGGTTTACAATGTATCCCACATACAGCAGGACAGGCAGAGGGAACCTAGTGTTTTGTCACTCCGATCTCATTTTCCGCTCAATTCTGGAGGCATTGCACGTTGAGTGGCAGAACCTAACGTAACGCCGCGCTTTGTCTCGTTACCAGACTGAGAAAATGAAAGTATCAAATATTTCATTTTTTCGAGTGGAAATCGAAACCATAACCTGTCGTGTTTACAGTCTCACGTTTGCACCCATACTAAAAGTATTAACAAAATCTTCTTACTTTTACGAAAAAACCAAGAAAGCCTTACAAACAAAACCATAATTCAAAAATTTATATTAAACTCTATTAAAACAGCCATTAAAGTATATTATGACAAACAACTGGTATGAAGTAAAAGAGAAAAATAAGGCGGAAATTATCTCAACGCTGATGCAATAAGTGGAAGCGGCAAAAGATGCGTGCGCGCACGTAATTAATATACCGTTTACACTAGCTGACTTTCCGTCTGGCGCGATAAGAAAATGTGATATAGTGGTCATTTTTTTTCTTGCTCTTCTTACATGTTATAATTAAAAAATTAAATCAGCTTCACGCTGTATCCCGCACACAGCAGGGTAGGCAGAGGAAACTTAGTGTTAAGACACTCCGTTCCCCATTTTCTGCCGAATTCTGGAGGCATTGCGTGTTGAGTGGCAGAACTCAACGCTGCGCTTAACCTCGACACCAGAGCGAGGAAACGGAAATAGAAATTTAAGTATATATTTCATCTCCTCGAGTGGTGATCGAACCCACAACCAGTCGGTTTTACAGTCACACTTCGTGCCGCTGCGCCACGACTGGCCTCTACAAGCAATCAGAAGTGAGCGAAGAAGGCTGTGTATGGTCTCCGTATATCTCTTTCGCCTCGTCCAATGTCGTTTATCCCCCTTTTACATAAGCTTTTTTCTACCATCGATGTTGTATTCTTGAAGGTCAACAAAGGTCTCCTGCTGCATCTCTAACCGCTCACTAATTCTTTAAAGATCCTTTTTACCAAGCTTTCTTCACTAATTTTCTTAATATGCCCGAACCACCTAAGCACGTTGTTCTTTACTCTTGCTTTGACAGGATGTCACAGTATTCGTCCAAGTAATGCTTCCTGACATGAAACCTTCTTGATTCTTTTATCGCTGGATCCATTAATAAAAACCACGTTAAAATTTATATTTATATTATTAAAATAGTTATATTAACCATATAACATTTATTTATTATATTTTATCTTTACTTAAAAAATGGTAAGTATTGATTTTGTCTTGAATGGCAGGAGTTCTGTTCAAGACAATTGTAAAATAATAAAAAAAAAACTACTAGCTGAGAATCAAAATTATTTAAAATTAATTAGATTGTTCTTTTTGGATATTTCTTAGTAAGAAAAATAGAAGGGAAACCGAGTAAGATGTAACTTTACGATATATGAAGATATTTCGTGTTTCTTGATCAGCACCAGGAATGTTTGTTTATATTCTTTAAAAAAAATACATATTTATGTGATGAGACAATTGAAGAATGGAGTGATTATTAGAGATGTAATGACGTGGATAATAAAAAATGTATTTCTTTCCATCTTTATTAATACAATAAACCGAAAAATACTCTAAAAATGTATAGAATTGTATTCAGGATAAACAAAGGTTCTGGGCTAGGCGGCTGGGTTCCTTCACTTGGGGTTAAGACACTCCGTCCCCCACTTTTACTAGAGCCAGAAAGCAAAATTATTTAATTTTTCTGAAATGAGAATTGAACCCTCAATCGTCGCATTTACAGACACAGAAGGTATCAATTAAAGTTAATTCATTATTTATAAAACTGTATGTTTATAAGTTTATTATATATAATATATTAAAAAATACACACTCTCTGTATAATTTTATTACATTGTTATACTATAAATTAGAAAATCACATACTTTCTATAATCATAAAAGTAGAATCATTTACGTTACGTTTCGATATAAACTATCTTGCGGCGTTTATAATGAAATCACTCATACATACTTATTTACTTTAAAGTGTTAAATGACTCTATCTTATAATATAAATGAAAGTGAATATTTTATTGTCCAAGTTTAAATGTAACTGTTTATTTAGAGCGTAAAATTTTATTAAACTTAGTTTAAAAAATACAATTAAATGTTTTGTATGAAAAGTATTATAAGCACCGTTGCGGCACAGTTGAGTTAATTATCTTCTTGTTCTTCAAATATTTTTATTTTAGTTGTTATTATTTTTTTATATATATAATATAATAATGTTTTATATTCATATTATAAATTAGGCATAAAGAATGGTTATTTATAATAATAAAAGAAAAGAAAAACCAGAAAAGTACGAGTCAAACTCGCTCACCGAGTATTTCATACCAATTTTAGGATCAAAAATTTTGGGAGTACGCATGCCTTTTTAATAATCTAATATACAATTTGGCATGACATGATAACTTATAATAAAAATAAAGGAAAACATCCAAAAAGTGATAATTTTGAGATATTTCATAGAATAAAATCACTATAAACTTATATTTGTAATGCATTTCCTACTAAATGATCTCGTTTGTCCGCAAACTTAAATTTGGTAACATTTATAACTTCTACCGTTGACTTACAATCCTGAAATTGGTTCCGTACAAAGCCTCGGTGGGCGAGTCCGACTCGCACTTAACCGGTTCCTTCAGATATACCGAAAGTATGATACTCGTATTAAATTTTTAACATACATACTATCTATATTAATGTTAATTATTTTTAGAAGCGAAAATCAGCATAATAAGAACTTGCACTGCTTACTGTCGTTCACCATTAAAAATGCGTAAAAATGTAAGCTTGAAATTACATTTTAATAAGTATTATAAAGTAAATGGAATCCAGCTTTTACGTAACAAATCGTTAAATTTTATTAAAATAAAAAATGTTTGGTTGTTGTTATATTTAAATTACGTAATACGAAGAGCACGATTTTAAGGAAAGTGTTAAAAATAAAACTTCAGATATTTTCTTATAATTTAATTTTTGGTGCATTTTGTGTCTAATATTATTTCAATAATATTTGTTATACAATCTGTAAGTAGTTTTGTGATATAAAGTTACTTAAATAGTGGTAGTGGTAGTGAAATAACTTAATGCCATATTATTATTTTTGTTTCCTCGCTATAGTAACGAGCCAAAGCGCGGTGTTAAGCTCCGCCACTCAACACGCAATGTCTCAAAAAATTGGTGGAAAGTGAGGAACGGAAGTGTCACTACGTTCCCCAGGTTCTTTCTGCCTACCCTGGTTTATGTGGTATACAGCGTGAAGCTAAAAAAAGATATATTTTACTAAAACTCTCTTGTCAATTTATTTAACTTGTTATAAGCGTAAAAACAGAATAAGAAGTTTGTAGAACTGAAATAAAAAGCTGCATATTGAAATATACCATACCCTGCCCAGTTAGTACTAGCGTCTGTTGGGATTTTGTGATCATGAAGATAAGGAGTTTCCGTACTGCTGGGTCAGGCCAGTCCTCCCACGCAGCATTATATAAGTCCCAGCTAAGCTCTTCACTTGTCTAAAAACAGAATATTGTAATTATACAATTATTTTATGATTTAATTAAAAAGTATAAATAATTCATATTATTTTTGTTACAGAACGAGATGCATATATATA
This sequence comes from Heliconius erato x Heliconius himera, assembly GCA_013421005.1. Classification (NCBI taxonomy): domain Eukaryota; kingdom Metazoa; phylum Arthropoda; class Insecta; order Lepidoptera; family Nymphalidae; genus Heliconius; species Heliconius erato x Heliconius himera. Next base: position 147,394 of record JAATLQ010036894.1, on the reverse strand, counting down.
TATATATATATATATAATTTTAGCTTTTTCATCTTATGTTTGTGTACTGAGAAAGTTGTATTCTTGTATGTATGGTCTGCATGTTTCATTTATAATAGTTAATTTAAGTAAATAGATGTCTACAATTTTTACAATATTGGGTAGGCAACAAAATTAATATTCATGAAATTAATATATAAACCTTTACCTTTATTAAATTACTTGAAAAATAACAAGGCGTGAACATGTGAATGATGCCGCTGATCGCAAACATCGAATATTTTGTGTCGATCTGCTGACTCAAGTATATTTGGTAAATATTTAAAGATATCAAAAAAGAAGTTAACAAAAATACCACCAACAACCATCCACCATACACTTCTTGAAGGTCATCATAAAATTCTAAAGCTTCTTGATGATCCTTGATAGCACTCTTCAATTTTTCTTTTAAATCAGCTTTAGATTTTGCTTCATGAAAAGCTTCACAAACTTTATGCGCAAGGACTTTAAGCTTAAGTCGTAAGTGATTTGTTGCGATACAAAATGATCCATCAAATCCAGCAAAATTTGGTGATAGCAAGATGACATTTATAATATTATAAGCAAACAGCATCTCATAATACGGTGTTTCATATTGTATGTCCTCTATATATTTCAATTCCATTTCATGAATCATATACTTCTTACCGACGTCACTCTTTAAGCTCTCAAACATATTGCATACACCAGCATAAATCGGAAATTGTGAACTTAATAAAATCGGAATTATAATCCAAATAGTTTCACCATGTTTACCGATTTTGATGTAGTATTCGTAAATTATTTGGTATTCTTCAGCCAAATCGTTGCCTTGCACCAAATCATCAGTTATCTTCTCCAGAAGTCGGGCAAACTTTTTGGCGTTGCGTGTAGTATAATACATTTTCGAAAAGAAAAGCAGAACAAGGACACCAATAGTGATGTTCCTAGCAAGATTGTATAAATCCCGAGTTTGTATACACTTGAACAAATACAAAATAAACCAAATGAGCATACCAGAGTTGACTAATATCGCAATAGAAAATATGATCAATCTTTTCTTGATATTAGTTGGATTTGGATAAGTGAGAGAAAACGCAAGTGCAAACGTGCAATGCGGAAATGTTTCATTGAAGCATTTGAATTTTTTCTCAGATTTGTCCACATCGATTTCCGTGTCCATGTCGCTTTGGAGACGTCTTGCGGTTGTGTTTCCTGTAATGTTGTGATGTGTGAAAACAATTTGCTGTCGGCCCCTAATGTGAAAGTTTCATCGACATTAAAGGTAATCACGTTATAAAATTGCTAACCATTTCATAGTCATTACTACTAATGAAAGCATCACATAATTCGTCGTAATATTACCCAGTACATACAATATATCATATTTTTTAAGGATATTTATCGTACGATTATTTATATTATCTTATTTTTTTTTTTTGCTATATCTATCTGTATGTTTTAACCTATTACCTGAACATAATATTCCATTAATTATCAATATTTCATAAGTATTAATTAAATCTTACGTAAGTATATTATGACTACTAATTCTATAAGTGTTGCTACGGCTCATATACTTATACACACATCTTACATTTAGCTTTACGCTTAGTCCTGAATATATGCTAAGCAAAGAAAACCTATATAATTAAAACATTCCCTTAAGTGGCAGAGCTCTATACCTCACTTTGCATACCAACGGACACGAAGGATCGACGACAACGATCTTCAGGCTGTATTCCTAGCAAATTAGTAAGAGAAATCAGAGCATAAAATGTTGTAGCCCCTTAAATCTATATTAGATTTTGAAGTTCCAGGCACTGCTCTGAGCATCTAGCTCCATAAAATTCATATAGTTCAGCAATTTCTCCTTTTCATCACACATCAAAAGAGATATTAAATAGAAATACTATCACATTTTTTAATATTTTTTTTACCCCATTACAAATAACACAATTATCATATTAATTCTGATATCGGTGATAGATACAGCTTATATTGGGGATAAGCATGCAACTGGTAGGCAGCAAAGTGAATGTGGTCGGAACGTGTTTTTTAATTATATAAAATTATAAAGCAAAGTGTGTGTGTGTGTATTTCGACAGGATATTTATTGCGACATCGAGAAGTAGGTAAAACTTATTGCGAATTACGAGGTAAAAGGGCTGCCCTAATTAGCTGATAATATATTGGTATTTATTTATTTATATGCAAAATAATTAATACTTTAAATTAAATAATGAAAATTTTCACTTGTTCTGAATGTGATTTATTATATTATTATATAGTTGAATTATTATTTTATTTAATCAGTTTTGATGCATTAATACTTTTAATTTGTAATATTGATATTCGAAATCGAAAGATGTTTATTAATATGTTTCTGATAATATTTTCGCAACCCGAGATAGGTGACGAGAATGTAAGTATAAATTGAATTAATTTTTATTAAAAATATATTACTTTAATTCAGTGATTATTTAAAAAAAACGGATTTCCGTTACAGACCAGTTGCGGCTTTGGCTTGCGCTAGTCCAAATCAATACGTAGTTTTTATATAGGTGGATGGAAAATAGAGTGGAGAGTTTTTACAATTGGCCTACCATCATATGTATTTTTTTATTTAGTTTTTTTTAATACCCCACTTTTTGCCGAAGTTTGGAAGCATTACGTGTTGAGTGGCAGAACTCAACGCCGCACGTTACCAGAGCGAAAAAATTAAAATATCAAATGTATCAATTTCCTCAAATGATAATCGAACTTACAACCGCCGCGAACACTTGTGCAGCATAAAAAACAGTACGTTGTCAGTTCATTTTCTTCACTTTCACGGGAAAAGTGTCAAATTCGCAACGGGCTTCAATACAATGATAGCAATTATATAAGATGTACCAATACGACTATAATACAACTGTGACGGTGGTTAGAGAGATTGCTTATTTTTGATGCCCTTAATCACCTTTTGTTCTTATCTATGTACATAGAACTCGTTAAGACGATTTAGAATCTCTAAAATGTAATCAGTGACAACGTAAGTAGGTTCTAACTTTATCCCGCACATAGCGGGGTAGGCAGAGGAAACCTTGGACTTTGTGTTAAGTACACTCCGTTCCCATTAAGACACTTACGTTCTCCACTTTTCGCCTAATTCTGGAGGCATTCTGCTGAGTGACGGCACTCTACGCTGCGCTTTGCCTTTTTGCCAGAGCGAAAATCGCCCCACAATCTGTCGCGTTTGACCTCATTGTGGAGCTTATTGTGATAATGCATATGTGCAATTTATTAAATAATAAATATGTATATGTATTAATGTGTAATAAATAAATAAATAAATAAAATATGCATGGCAATACATATAAATAACAGTTAATTATGATTAATACAAACTATATATTTTTAATACCATATTAATCGAGATGAGTTCGTGTATTGTCGTCCCGAGTGTCGCAATCGTCGTTCCGTCTATATAGGTGGTGGTGATGCTTGGAAGGCAGCGGCCGAAACGAACTCTTAAGTACTACGGTATTAATAAATATGATGCACATAAAGACTCGTACCAAATATATTACAAATATAATATGATAATTCGATTCGCCTATGATGGCACGATCTTTTAGGATCGAATTTCTCATTGTGTGACACATATTGTGGATCAAAGTGATCTTTGACCATTATTATAATATTAAATGTTGCTTGACGTCGCGGAAGCTAACGTGATGGGCTTATGCTAACTGTTATAGCGATACTTTTTAATGGCATAAATAAAATTCTTAACACTGTTACCTTTGAATCTCTAAAAGATTTTGGGTTCTCCACGATCATAACTATAAACGATTCTAACCACTAGACACATCACGAGCCAAGGCATTGTTTATTAAATAATATTTTCAAAGGTGTTTGGGATATCAGTTACACTGTGTCGATCTTGAGATAGTGTGTTCAGATAGAACAGACAGTGTGTCACTGCGCTAACCTACCCCTAATGACCATACAGAACTATTATTGTAGATTTAAGGATCGTTTCTATCTTGTTTATTTATATGCGCATATGTAAGAGAAAGGTAGTCAATTATATAAATATATCGATTTCCAATGAATGATGGACCTTATCTCATAAAATGATCAATATGTCACGCATAAGTTTTAACTCACACGATATGTACTTTCATTTTAATAGCTAACGCTTTCGTCATCGAATTTGAGATCTTAAATGTTTATCTTTAATGTTTATCGTTTTGCTGTAGCCATCGTGGCGCAATGGGACAGGGTTCGATGCTCACTTAGATTATTTAATTATTTTCATTTGTATAAAGTTCAGCTTTGAGTTTCACAATTCAACATGCAATGTTTGGAATATGGGCGGAGAGTGGAGGCGAAACAGAAAATCACATAAGTTTTAAATTTGCAATAGGTATGTGTGCGCCAAATGGATCAATAACTCATTATCACGCCAACCGATTTCGATGATTCTTTAAGGATACACTTCAAGCATCGTTTGGTGAAAGTTTGGATAGGTTCTGATTATGGGATCCACTCAAAATTAAACAAGTTTGTTTTTATTTGCTATTAATAAATATTTTTTTAACAAAAAAGAAAAACCGACTTCAAACAATCCAGTAAAAGTACGTTTTACTTTATGTTAAGTAAATTTATTTTTTTATTTTATTGTTTGAAGTCGGTTTTTTTGTTATAAATTAATTTGTTATATTTATTTATCAATATAAATTAATTATTGCGGGCCCATACGCCCCCCATTTAAATCATTTGATTTTCATTTTTAGAGGTGAAGTAAATTTTTGACTGGCTCCCTTTTTAACATGTCCTCCCATTTTGTAACATTATTTCTTTTTTACCGTACAACCTATTTCGTGCGTACTCCTTGCAACGTGACTCTCAACTGGTGAGTTCAGGACGCCATAGTCAAAGCACAACAACAACAATAACATTTAAATCGTCGAAAAATGTATAACGCAAAAGCTACCTTTAAACTTTAATTTGAAGTGAAATTTATATTATATGAAACACCTTTGTTCAAAATATTTATACTGGTATTCTGTATCATATTCTTGCTCTCGACCACTTTTTAAGCACAGTGTACACAAGCGTGTGACTGTAAAGGCGACGGTTGGAGGGTCGATTCCCACTCGAGGAAATGAAATGTTTTCATTTCTTCGCTCTAGCATTGAGGCAAAGCGCGGGGTTGAGTTCCGCCACTCGAAATGCAATGGCTCCGATAAAAAGTATTCTATGCACTAGGCTCCTTTTGTCTATTACATACGGGATACAGTGTAAAGTTAAAAAACTCTTCTTTCTCTTTTTTTCTTTAATTTTTCTTTTTACTCTTTTTTGTTTCTTTTTTTTTGAATTCGGCAGAAAGTGGGGAACGGAGTGTCTCAACACTAGGTTCCCTCTGTCCACCCTGCTGTATGCGGGATACAGCGTGAAGCTTTACATTAGTAAAGAGTTAAATAATATCGTATAAAAAGAGAATTCATTTTGCATAACAATCTAAAGATAAAAGAAATAATTACAATATAATCTACATAATTATATTATCAAAGTAACCATCAACAGTTAAATATTATATAACAGTTGACCGTTCCGAAAATAACATAACTGCTATAAAAAAACAAATTCAGAAATAAGTTTCAATAAACCTGTTAATAAGATTTCATTGATATAATTAAAATGAAAGTAGTTTCTGTATTAACATTGTTAAACTATTTTTTAAAATCTTTTTTTAGTTTTAAGGTGTATTCCGCAAATAGCAGAGTAAGGAGTACTCTTCCGTTGAATCCACTTTCTAGAAGCACTGCGCGTTGAGTGGCGGAACTCAACGCCTCGATACCAGGGCCGGTCCCCGTAGTTTACAGTCGCACGCTTCTGCCCCTGTATCACGACTGGCCTCAAAATTTAATATTTTTATATTTTAATTCTTAATATAGCTTTAATTCTTAATGTAGCGAATTCTTAATATATATTTTATATTTTAATTCTTAATACAGTATATGTATTTCTTTTTTTATTTCTGCTCTAAATCAAGCTTTATTTACTACACGCAAACGTCTACGATTATTTGTTGTAATATTTTATTCAATATAATAATATAAATAGTACATATTTAGTATTTTCACACGATACCAGGTTTATTTTAAGAACAATATTTCCTTGAAATTAATTTAAATTTTAATCTTATGACCGGTCATTTGCATTACATATAATATAATTCTTGCTTAATATATAAAATGAATCATGTAGATGACTTAATAAGATAATGTAATTTTGTTAAATCGATAAATCTATAAAAACACTACATATAAGTCTATATCAAGCTACCATAAAAAATAAGTAAATGATATTTATAAGCATAAAAAAATGTATTTAAGATAACATATGTTTTTTTAATGTTATATTTAAAAAAAATAAAATATAAACATTGTGTTTAATATCTGTATTTACAGAATACTAAAAAATAAATTAGTGAAAATTCACACAATTCAACACTTTCTGTCTTTTTAGCTAATATTATAATGATAATAAGGCACCCTTGAGGTACTGCTAAAACATATTTTGTAGTGGTACCTCAAGGCCGCTTTCTCTTAAACTTAAAGATCAGATTGGTATCAGTTATACAGGTAAATATTACATAAGGATAGACCATCATTAACCCCATTATGCCACTAAAGGGTCATTTTAGAATATATTTTGACATTGAAGGAATGTTGTAAAATGGATATGAGACCTCCAAGTTTTTGATTATTATATAACTTTTCAGACCTTTCACCAGGACGCAAATTAAATCGTTTTTTAATTTACTTAAGTATCTTGAGTATGTAGTAGTTACATGAAATGTCAATACAGGTATATTTTTAAATAAAAATTATATTTAATTACATATGGATTTCCAAAAGATGTTGTAGGTTCGATTTAGAAAGGTTAATCGAAAGGTAAATTTAATTAGGTCAAAAAGGCTGTCTTGCAAATAGAAGTTCTTTAAGAGGATGTTTTCTTTCTTTTGTGAAATTGTTGCTACGGTTATGGAAAAAAATTGTAACTTATGGTTCAAGGTGAATGTATATAGGAAGTAAAGAAAATATAAAAAAAATTAAAGAAATCCTGTCCATCCGATGCATAAAAATAAAATATATAAAATAACTATTTATATTATAAAATATTTATAATTTCTATTTTTTAAAAAATAAAACAAATTATATGGACGTTAGTTTTAAGTAGTATTTCAGAAATTATCAGACATACGTAATTTAGAAATGGCAACATTGATTAAAAATTGATTGGAAATTAAAAAAATCATGTCGACGTAAACATTGCAGGGTGTTTTTATCGATTGATATACATACATACATACATATTTACGTATTTTACGGATCTTTATGGGCGGGTAAACCAAGATTATTAATTATTCAGGAAGTGGAATGTATTTAAGTAGTATGACTTAGTAACAATACATGCCGGACCTTTCGAGGTTTTTTAGTTAACGTATTGTTTTTTCCTATTGTTTTCTTGTAGATTTTATTCTGTTCATCTATAGGTATAGGTATTTTTTTAGCTTCACGTTGTATCCCGCACACAGTTGGGTAGGTAGAGGGAACCTAGTGTTAAGTTCGTTCTCCACTTTCCGCCAAGTTCTGGAGGCATTGTGTGTTGATTGGTGCAACACAACGCCGCGCTTTGCCTCGACACCAGAGCGAAGAAATGAAAATTTTAATGTAAGTGAATATTTCATTTCCTCGAGTCTGGATCGAACTCACAACCAGTCGAATTTACAGTCACACTTTGTTCCCCTGCGCCACGACTGGCCTCCGAATAGGTAAATATTTTATAAGAAAATATAAGGGAAACCATACATAGTATTCGTTCAATTAAGTCACTAATCAATCGGTGTTTTTGCTGTCTAAGCTTTTTCCCGCATAGCAAGTCGTCGTTCGTTTTGTGTTTATTTTTACAATATTCAACAGAGTATCGTAATACCAAGTTTCCTGTGTCTACTCTGCTGTGTGCAGGATACAGGATGAAGCTGACTTAAAAATTACCTAAATGATAAATAAATATTTTTAGTGAAGATAGAACAATATATACTATTAATATGTAGAACAATACGTACTATTAATAGTATTCTAAAAGGATTATTTTAATAATATTGTGAAATTGTGAAAGGCTTAAATACTATGTCCATATTAAATTGTTTAATCGCGTTTACAAACTCCTATTAATAATATTCACAAAACAAATCATCAATCCGGATTCAATCTACAAATTTCTTTTACATGTATATATATAAAAATATAAGTAGTAGTCGAACAAATCTTAGTTAATATGTCTATGAGTGTAACGGATAACCTACGTAATGATTTGGGTGCTTTATAGATAGAAAACCATGTGAGCGAAGGTCACTTAATTTCAAAGTACAAAACAATTTGTTTCAATTGTTATTCCGCCTGGGTATTATAAAGAACCTACGCACATTAACATTACAAGGATATAAAATAATAAATAATAGTGTTGCCACACGTATGTTATGTATCTAATAATTGATTATTATTAGAATCATATTAAAATTGATCGATTATTCCACGTTTCATTATTCTTTGTTGGTTGTTTGTTACGCAAAAATATAAGACATTGTGAAATGTTAAACGCTTATTTGCAAATATTACATTGGGCGCACGTAGATTGTAGATACAGTACTTATTTCGGTATGAAAGATGTAGATAAAAAATAATTATTATTATATAAATCAATCAATAAATGGCGCAGGGGCACTGTAAACGCGATGGTTGTGGATTCGATTCCCACTCGGGGGGATGAATTATTATTTATAAATATATACTTATTTTATGATAGATTATGCTCCTTAAGAACGAGCAAAAATAATAACATTTTCTGCTGCACAAAGAAGTTTGCAATGTCTGTTTAATGAAGAAAAATTGAGAATGAAATTAAAAGGTCATTTGCATTTTTTCCCAAAAGATTCTATTAAATATTAATCAAGATATATTTATACTATATTTATAGTTTTTTTTTCTTAGACAAGAAATAGCTATCGTCAACATCAACAGGTGTAGAATATAAGTCCAAAAATTATATTCTGTAAAATCCCTATCTGTTTGCAGTATATCCTTTCTTTTACCAACTCAAAAATTTAAACAATTTAAGAGCAATTAGCCGAACAGATCGCGGGTAGCCGATCTAAACTCACTTTGATAATAACCGGTACCGACAGTGTGTCCACCACATTCTGTATTACATTTTCAAGGTAAATATCTCGCCGTTTGATCTCACGCTGCAGATAGTGACCGCGGATGTAGATCAATGTCTCCATTGTTGATAGTGTATTTACTTGCACTTTTTACTTTGAATAAATTTTGAGGCCAGTCGTGGCGCAGGGGCACAAAGTGTGACTATAAAACCGACTGGTTGTGGGTTCGAACCCCAGATGAAAGAGAGAATTTATATATCTATTTCTTCGCTCTGGTGTCGGGGCAAAGCGCGGCGTTGAGTTCCGCCACTCAACTGTAATGCCTGCAGATGTCAGCGGAAAGTGGGGAATGAAATGTCTTAACACTAGGTTCCCTCTGCCTTCCCTGTTGTGTGCGGGATACAGCATGAAGTGTATTTATTTATTTATTTTTATAAATTTTAGAGAGTCTCGACTCGACTCTTAGGAGGTTGTTACTTATGTTGTTGTTACGTTGAATCTACGATCATCTGCTTAACTGACAATTAATATTGTAAGTAATATATTACATAGACAATAAGATGGTACAAATATGATTAAATATTTAAAAAATGGGTAAAAGTGAGGGGTTTATATACTAATATTGTAAAAATAAGGAGTTCGTCTGGTTGAACGCGCTAACCTACAGAACTACTGGCTTGAAACTAGTACTTTTATAGGAGATAAGATAGAGAAATATATGATCACGGTGTCCCCTACGCCAGGTAAATATTTCGAGTCCCGCAGGGGGCGCCCTTACAGTCGTCGACCCCTCTCAAGCCATATAGTGCTTGCATTTCTTCTGGGACAGAGACCCAGTTCCCTACCCATCCGGTGTCGCTGTAAAAGCCAATAGGGCTAACAGCATTAACCTCAAAGTTCGAAAAAAAAAAGAAATATATATGATTAATATATTATTATACGCTTATAATTTTGAAAGTTATACAGCGCTGAGCTTCACTGAATATCTGCTACATTTTCCTCATATATTGCTAACTCATTATGTTAGCGTGTTTATTTCAATTTGTGAATTATGTATTGTAATAGGTGAACGTTAAAATTAATGATTACTTTACAACGCATGCCCTAATACAGGAAGAGTTGATATTGAAAACGCATATAAGGGAATTCCAGGCGGATTTGTAGGTATACGTTTTATTCAAAGTTCGGATTATTATAGACAAATTAATTGTTTAACAAATATTTAAAAAATCGTGGCCAGTCGTGGCGCGGCGGCACAAAGTGTGACTGTAAAACCGACTGATTGTGAGTTCGATCCCCACTCGAGGAGATGAAATATTAACTTAAATTTATATTTCTCGTCGTTGTCTGTCTCGAGGCAAAGCGCGGCGTTGAGCTCTGCCACTCAACACGCAATGCTTCCAGAATTCGGCAGAAAGTGGGGAACGGAGTGTCTTAGCACTGATTTGGTTTTTTATTTGAAATATTTAAAAAAAAACAGTAAAGTACGAGTGACACTTGCCTACGAGGCTTCCGGGTCAATTTCAAGATTGTAGTATGAAATTAACTACATTTATAAGTTTGTTATGATTTTGTTCTATGAAATATCTATAAATTTTGCAGTTCTAAAACTTTTTCTTCATTTATATTGTTACAGCTATTATTGTAAGTACTTAAAATTATGACACTTTCTTTTCGTCCTAAAGGTTGTCTGGAAGAGGTGGTATTAGGTGATGGTGGTACTTAGCCATAAGACATACTTTTTGCACATTAGTTTTATTTTCTTTTTATTTTCTTTAATAAATATTTTGACATAAGTGGTGTCCGAATTTTATGACGGTAGGTCCACTGAAGTGATCATTTTGATTACGCGGTGAATTTCATACGAAATGCAGCAAAAAATATGCATAAAGGCTCGTGGCTGCTGATTGCATTGATATAGAATAAATCAGCTTCACGCTGTATCCCGCACATAGCAGGATAGGTAGAGGGAACCTAATGTTAAGACACTCCGTTTCCCACTTTCTGCCGAATTCTGTAGGCATTGCGTCTTGAGTGGTAGAACTCAACGCCGCGCTTTGCCTCGACACCAGAGCGAAGAAATGGAAATATAAATTTAAATTTAAGTAAATATTTCATCTCCTCGAGTGGGGATCGAACCCACAACCAGTCGGTTTTACAGTCACACTTTGTGCCGCTGCGTGACGACTGGCCTCAATTGATATATAAGCTTCATTTTTTTGACACCTCCACGGGATCTCGAAATAAATATTTCGAGGCAATAGTCTTGACAGAAGAACAGACGGACAACAAAGTGATCCTATAAGGGTTCCGCTTTTGCCTTTTAAATTACAGAACCCTAAAAACTATACACAATTCATCCCTTTTCCTTATAAAATCGTCTTAACATAAAACACCTTCCCATAACAACGTAGTATAATGGAAACAGTGACATACAAACGTCGTATTCTTACTTTCGGTAAGGTTACCAATTTAGAGCGAAGTAATGCGTGGCGAGAACAATGACGGGAACTGAGGTTATGGTGAACGATTAGTTAACGCGCTATTAACGCATGTTATTTAGGCTTAATGGTTAAATGTCGTCGGGTTTAATGTTAAAAATTAATTGATTGTAAACAGGCAAGTATAAGATGCTGTTGGAACTGATTTATTTACATGGGCGGGTGGTGAAAGATTAAACTAAAGTTAAAATCAAATAAATCAGCTTCACGCTGTATCCCGCACACAAACGTAAAGAACGTAAAGAAACTGTGTGCTTTTTACGCATGGCAAAGTGGATAAGAGGATCTAGTATTAAAGGTACTCCGTTCCTCATTTTCCACTCAAATTTCAAGATCTCGCGCGTATAGCGACGGAACTGTGAATGATTTGTCTAACAAAGAAGGAGGAGAATGCAAATAATTGAAGTATACTCACTGTTTCCAATGGAGACCGAACCCACACCATTGCACTTTAAATCAGACATTTCTCCACTCCGCCACAACGACATTAAGAACAGGAAAAAAGTTATCGACACACCTCTAATTCAATTTGAATTCCAATAAAATACAAAGGAAAAGTTTTGACCTAATATTATTTAAATTGAATTGAATTCAATAAAGTATAAGTCTTCTTGTTAATTTGTTATAGAATGTAAACAAACATATATCATATGATTCCCACGCTTGAGATAAATGCATGGTGCATACATACATACATACATACATACATACATACATACATGTGTCTAGTTGTTATGTCTTCTGTTTTATTATGTTTTTATGATTCAATTATGAAGTAAATATATTGAAAAATGCATATGTTGTATTGATATCTGTATCTAATATGTCACTGCTTCATGTATTATTTAATATTTTTTATGTGAGGTAAAATAAAATTATTATAAAACAAGTTAGATTTTTTATTTTCCATTGAGATCCATCATAACTCTTAGTAAAGGTAAGTTGTCACTTTCTTATTTCTATATTTTATTAATGATGATTAAAAAATTTAAATTAGAAAATCAAAATCTTTTTATAGTTCTGATTCGTCTTCTTCTGAATGAAAAAAAAGTTTTTCATAAAATAATGAAATATTTGTCTGTGTATATAACAAGAATTAAGTAAATATATTTCACATTGGCAAATGTTATTTCTACTGTAATCATAGGTCAGTTTAGGCTATGACATTTGTAAATATCACGCTCAATGATAACTTTGTTACAGTTAAGCTGTGCTTGACCTTTCACCCTTAACCTATTTTTAAATTAAAGTCCTAGTGAATAATTATTTTGAACAAAATAAAATATTGAAATAGATTTTTATACTTTCGGCGGAGTTCAGCCCGTTTCACATCGTTACCAGAGGAAGGACATGAAATTATTAAACATTTCACTCTTCTAAGTGAGAATCGAACCCACAACCGTTTCAGTCGCACTCTAGAGCCCAACGACGGAAATAAGACAAAATATAGTTATAACGATATATTATAAACATATTATATATCGAACGTGATGGTAGTAGGTTCATACATTTAACGACTCGAGATCGCTGTCTGTTTTATTTACTTGAGTTTTGCAGTATGAATTTGTATCGAAATCAAACCGGTATATGCAGAGATTATGAACAGGAAATAAGATTTTTCTGAAAATTATTTTTAGTAATAAATAACCAATATATTGCAGCATACAAATATATTGTTATAATAATTACATATTATAATATAATAATAATATATTCTCTACTATACGAATTATCAAAAAAAATATAATTTCAATATTACTAAATTACACATTGTAGTAGTTTGATAGACGTTTGGTAATCGGAAGCAAAAATCTATTAACCTCAAAATCGTGTTCTTAATATTATTTTCGATTTTTGATAGTAAAACCAGTTAGATATGACACAGCCCGCAAAGCTTAGTTTAATTTATAACGCAGCAGGATCGCGCCCACCCACGGGTTTCCGTGTCCGTGGAGATATTATCACGCTAAAACTGTTTTGGCTTATATTAGGGTACTTTGCTGTATATTACATTTTAATATATTTTAAGAGAAAATAACGTAGTATGTATATTTAGCTATGGTGTCAAAGTGTAAGTTTTAAGTTTGCTCTTTCTTTTTTTCTTAGCTTCACTGTATCACGCACGTAGTAGATAGAATAAGGACTAGGGGACTATATTGTGAAGACACTCCGCTCCCCACTTTCAGTTTTCTGGAGGCATTGCGCGTTGTGTCGCGGAACTCAATGTCGCGCTCCGACACCAGAGCGAAGGAATAAAAATATTAAGAATTAATTTCTTCCAGTGGGTATCAAACCTACAACCTATTGCGCTTACATTCACACACTTGTGCCCCTGCGCCACAACTGGCCTCTTATTTTTGTTATGCATTTTTGTTATTATGTATGTACTTCTATAATCTTTCTGCTTCGCATCATCCAATAGAAATCATCGTGCTCTAGCTCCTTAATTTTATTCTATCGTATTCTTATATGTGCTTAATATATATTTCTTATGTGTTTTTATATGTTTGTGAGTGTTTTATGTGTATATAATATTAATTTATCCATTTATTTACGTTCTACTAGCAACCACACATACCTTTACACTAAGTGCTTCACGAATTAAATTACATTTAAATTTAAATGTAATCTTGTCTCTGTTTCTTCTTTTTTTAGAAATTTCGTTTCACTTTCAACTTGATCGCCGCCAGACATGGTTTCGTATCGATACATTTTTAATTGAGTTTTCGTAGGCGTGGCCGTCATGTAATATTTGAATGCGTCCGGTTACCTCTTTGTGATATAACCATTTATAACTGATAACAATTATGCAGTAGGAAAGGAAAGGATTTATTAGAGTGCACGCCTCATTACATTTTCAATTCATAGTAAATTGCATAGCTATAGCTAAAAAAGTGAGATTATTAAGAAATCAGGTTGTTTTTTTACGTCCAAGATATATAAAACGTCTTTAATATTTTTTTTTTAATAGAAAACATATAGTTTATTAAATATTAAGTTATAACACACAAAAATTACTAATTAATAGTCAATTAGGTAATAATGATTTTTTTTATCTGTTTGTCGGTTTGTCGAAAAGGTTTAACCAATTTAAATGTAATTTTTATCAATGTATTTCGGAAAACTTCCTTTAACATTATATGTTTATTTTATTTAAATCGGTTCAAAAATAAAAAAAAATATGGCAATACAAATTATTTTGTTCGACAAAAAATGTATTGTTATTTAAATTGATACAAAATAATTGTATTATTGAATTCAGTTTCTAATGTAAGGAATTTGTCTTTAAAATGATAAATGTTTATTAGATCATGAAAATAATTCAGGTAATAAAATAAATAATAATATAATAATAAAGCCTTTATTAACAATCTTACATGTTACATTTCATCTTATAACTAATATACATTGTTCATGAAAGTAACGTAATTATTTTTCTTTTTCTTTCTTTTTATTAGACACCGGTTTCGTGATTGTCTTGCTCTTTGGCATAGGCCATAATTAATAATAAATAAATAATAATTATGTATATATTTTGGCATTTCCCAAAATATATACATAATTATTGTGTTGTTCAAATTTATTGTTACGTTTCTTGATTACAAATTAGCATCACAAAAAGCTCATCTAATCTATATTTTTTTCTCACATATTAAACTAAATCAATTTACAAAAATATGTACTAGATGCTTCTGTATGCATATAACAGAAGTTGGTCGCTTATTACAAGTAGATTTTTAAAAAGGCGTGATAATGTGTTTGTGAAATGATAAACGCAGGTTTCCTCAGTTGCCCAAGGTAACGTGGAGCACATCACGCGAGCTCGCGTGCCGGACACCACACTGCGTCTCAGCTCGCCTTACCAGATGATCTCACTGGTATAATAAAAATAAAAAAAATCATGTAGCTGGTATTATCTCTATTGGCTTTTATTAGCTTCACGCTGCATCCCGCACATAGCAGGGTAGGCAGAGAGTATCTGGGTAAATGTAATGTTAAGATATTTTTGTTTTCTTTTTTTTCGCTGAATTCTGGAGGCATCGCGTGTTGAGTGGCGGAACGTCGAAATCGTTGTAGGTTTATATTAAAATATTAGGAAGCATATGTTGGGGACTACGGCTGATTCTTATATTTATTTAGTAAATTAAGCACTCCACGGACATTAATGATCCGTGCCTTTGTCTTCTTTTTGGTTTTTTTACCTGGAACTAGAAAATTAATCAACAACTTAATAAATAATATAATAACGCTGTATCCCGCACACAGCAATGTAGGCCGAATGAACCTAATGTGAAGTCCCTTCTTTGCCTATTTTCCTCCGAATTCTGGAGGTGCAACGAAGAAATTGAACAATAAGATAAAACAATAAAGAAACCCACAACCTGTAGTGATTACAGTCACACGGTTGTGCCCCTGCGCCACGACTGGCCTCTAAAGTGTATAAAATCCATTTTTATTCCTACTCTACTTAGGCAACAAGAAATCAAAAGGTTCTATTAGAGACAGCGATTTCGCGGCAATAACAACACCAGCAATTTATTGGTGATTGCCCTTAATGCCTTAATGCTGAAGTAAAGAGCTCACATTATTTTGAATCTTTTATAATGTTATGGCGTTGGAATAATCTATTTAAGGGAAATAGAATTGATTTGTGGCTATAATGTACAATAGAGGTTTGGGGAATAACATAGGGGCATAAGCGTGTAACTGTAAATATGATACGTTGTGGGTTTGATTCTGATTCCCACTCGATGAAATAAAATATTTAATATCTTCTGGTGTCGAGGCAACCGTTGAGGCGTTGAGTTTCGCCTTCCAACAAGCAATGCCTTCAGAATTCGGTGGAAAATACGGAGCTGAGTGTCTTAACACTAGGTTCCCTTTGACTACCCTGCTATGGGCGGGATGAGCGTGAAGTTAAAAAAAAAACAATCGAAGCACTTTCCTTTCGTTTGAAGTACATATAATTATAGTACTTACTTGTAAGGCGGAAATATATCTAATAAATTTAATTAAAATATCCGATTTTGATGTTGAAAATTTATAATATCTATATCAACCTATATACTGTGAAATCTAAAGAAAGTATTATGTGAATTTGAACAGAACTAATACAAGCCGTACGTAATTAATCACTGCGTAATTATACTCCGTGTCTGTAATCGTAACGGTCACCTGGAGTCTCTACGCTTTATCGGCTTGTTAGATTCTATCATAGTTCAAGCTCGATTTGCTCGATCGTTTGTATCCCGCACATAGTAGAGTGTGTAGAGGGAACCTTGGAACCTCGTGCTAAGACACTCCGTTCCCATTAAGACACTTCGGTTCTTCACTTTCCGCTGAATTGTGGAGGCATTGCGATTTCAGTGGTTTTTATAATACATATTGTATTATGCATACACATAAAGAAACTTCAGTGCTTTATTATACCTACCACAAACTAAAAAGGAATTGTCTTTTTAATGTGGTCAAGATAAACAAAAAGGTATATTTGTAAAAGTTATTATATACTTTTATAAAAGATAGATGTTGGGTGAATAGAAAATCTTATCACGATTACTTTAAATATGTTTTTCTAATTTAATAAAGATTCTTAGTTTAAGTGATTCATATAATTTATACAGCAGTGTGAAATAAATAATATTCTATATGGTGGGAAAAGAAAGCCTCCTTATAATGAACAAAAAAGATAGGAAACAAAACTTATAATTCCATGTTATAAGTAATGTCTTAAGAATAAATATAAAAATATATTGAGGCCGTAGTGGCGCAGTGGCTTGTGTCCCTGTTACTACGTAAGCGCGACGATTGTGGGTTTGATTTCTACTCGGGGAATGAAATATTAATTTTATTATTTCCTTGCTTTGATAACGAGGCAAACTGCGGTGTTGCGTTCCGCCAGTCAACACGCAATGCCTCATGAATTCAGTGGAAAGTAGAGAGCGGAAGTGTCTTAATGGTAAACGAAGTGTTAACACTTCCCAGTCTCCTTCTGCCTACTCTGCTATGTGCGGGATACAGCCCCTTGCTTTTCTTACATATAGTGCGATTAGAAAATCTTTTGTCCAATTTCTGCTTTTTAAGTGGTTTCACTTAATATATTTCTGTTATTAACGTGAAGAATTAAAATTAATTTAATATATTTTCCTCAAATAAAAATCAAATCCACAATCACAGCGTTTACCTTCCTACCTACCTACTGCCCTACAGTGGCCTCAACCTACTTACCAAATTGTGCTCTCTAAAATTTTTTGTACTAATAATTTCTAGATTAGATAAATATTATTTGGGAAAAAAAATAAGAACACCGAAGATCTCTATACAAGTATTAGTACGTACTGCTATCAGCGAGGTTTTTTTTCCACTCACTTTCACTATTACAATTTTTACTTTTATTAAAAAAAAGATTACTAAGAATAATAACTTTTGTTTGCTTTCTATTATTCACCTGCGATCATTGGGAAAAGTTGTATGCATAATTCATTAGCAGCTACTAAACTATCTTTACAGTACTTTCTTTCATATGAAGTTAAAATTTTATGTATATTTTTATTTATTTTTCATATTTTAATGATGAAGATTATTATATTAGAAAAGTTGTATTTGTTTTATACAGACAGTGCTGTTAGCGTGACGATGTGTGGGTTCAATTCCAACTTAGGGAATGTATCAGTTTAGCATTTTATCTCTCTGGTAATAAGACAGTGTCAATTCAACACGCAATGTCTAAAAATTGGACAATATTCCCTATTCTATACTTTTACATACGGTGTACCGGATAAAATTTAAAAAATGTATTTCTATAGTTTATATTTCCATTTCTTCGCTCTGGTGTCGAGGCGAAGCGCGGCGTTGAATTCCGCCACTCAACACGCAATGCCTCCAGAATTCGGCAAAAAGTGGGAACGGAGTGTCTTAACACTAGGTTCCCTCTGCCTACCCAGCTGTGTGCATGATACAGACAGCGTAAAACTGATGTGTACTTCTTTAGGTAGTAACATTGTCTGTCTCTTTTACTTTTGTCGATGGTTCGTATTAAATCTGTCTTTTTTAAGTCACAAATTTTAGAAATTCTATCAATTTTATTTGTCTCCCATAATGTGAATTAAATGGAAATATGTTTCCTGTTTATTTTGAAATATTTCAAGTTACTCTGAAACTATATTTATTGTGAAAAGTAAAGAATCGCTAACATTAATAAATATACTTATATTGTATTCTAAAGTACGTCCTATATAGATATAATCTGATGATATTGAAAATTAAAGTTAAAAACAATTAAAATTGTTAAAATGTTTATATTTTAATAGAAGTACCTAGTATTGCATAATATAGACCTTAACAGTTAACTATTCCACGGCTCGTTTACTCTGCATAATATAACAATATAACTCATAAAGTCATCACTTTAGCCTCATTCACGATAAAACGTAAAAAATAATTATAAATATAAGCCAAGTTGACTATTTATTTAAGCTGATTAAAGAAGAGACATTTTTTACTTGCACGCTGTATCCCGCATAGCAGGGTAGGCAGAGGAACCTAGGAACCTAGTGTTAAGACAATCCGCCCCCATTAATACATTTTCGTTTCCCACTTGTCGCCGAATAGAGGTATTGAGTCATCAGAAAATTGTACATAGAATTTTGTTTAATTTATATAAAAATAAAAATATATTAATTCTTTTCAAGATCATATATTAAACCTTTTTAACCAAAAGTTTGAGTTGAAAAAGTAAGCCACAAAATGCAAAAAATAGTTGTATTTGATTCTTACGTCACCAAATTTAATTTACATTATAATCAATCAGTCAAAACAGCCTACAAGTATCCACTGCTGGAAGTGAGTTTTCCCCAGGGTGCCGCAGAGCTCCCGGTCCTCCGTCTTCTGCATCCAGTCCATGCCATTCCTCCTTCTTGTGTCGACAGCATATTATTTTAATTATGAAATAATTCGATATCATTTTTTCTCATTCTGCTCTCTTGCATAGTCAGTATCTACAAAAACATAGATATAACGTTTATAAGTATAAGCATTATATTTATTTACATTATTCTTATAATATAATATTTATTTTAAACACTATATTTTATATGCATTAGCCTAATTTATATATAGTAGAAAAAAATCCTTGTATTTAATGATCCTACTGCAATAATATATAGACTATAACGGCAATACTGGTTCCTCAAACAAATCTAAGTTAATATATATAGTTAATACAGATATATTGTTGAAAGTTGTATCTCTTGTATCTAGGAGATTGCCATAATTTAAAATTAGAGTCTATCAGCGTGTAGTCATTTATTATTTTAGTTATGTCCTTAATAATTTTATGATTATATTATTTTTTTATATAACCGTTAGATGTTAACGGGCTATATTTTTCATAGAAAAAAATAATCATATTTAAGTTTATTTCATTTATATTTTAATATTTCATAAAATTAACTATAATAATGTAATTATAAAAAAAATCCAAAATGAAGATATATAATTGTAATAAGCGGGTACAAGGATCATTTGGACTCGTTAAGAGCAAGAGTGATGACGAAATGATATATGGTTCAAGAAAGAGAAAAGATTTTCGAACACAGTATTCTCACACATTTCACAGTATAGATTCTGGAGATGCATACTTTCAAGAAGCTAATGAGGTATGCAAGGAACGGTATTTTATTCACGAAAAAGTTCTCCTATATGGATAATAACCCAAAACATAAATTATTACACATATAATCTCTACTTGTTCAGTGATTATCGATTTATATAAAATGCAGTTTGTAATTCCATATGTAACACGCTTGGTTGTTGAGGTGATGAGTTGAATTCAATTTCACACGCGTGTGAAACCGCAGGTTCTATCAGCAAAGTGTTTATTAACAATTTTATATACTAAATCGAGGCCAGTCGTGGTGAGCGAAAACGCGACGTTGAGTTCCGCCACTCAACACTCTATGCACCGAAAGTACGTAGTGTCTTAACACTAGGTTCCCTTTGCCTACCCTGCTGTGTGCGGGATACAACGTGAATCTAAAAAAATTCTAATCATTACAGTCGCAATGACACTGTTTAAGTATCGTAATGCTTACGTATTACGCTTTCGAAGGAAATCCGGTGAATGATGACTAACGCACTATTATAATATTATATATCAATTACATTTATATATATATTCTTAGTGTTTGTAAGAAATTGGATTTGAAAAGCTTAAGTTTTTTTCCAAATTTATTATTTGCAATTACTTTAATTAGAAAGTATAAGTTATTTTACTTATTACCTATTTGATAACTCAAATAAAGAGAGGTATATTGCTTTCGATTATATTGCTTAGTATGTAAATGAAAACTATGTTGTTTTAGTATACGAATATATGAACGTAATAAACATAAAAAAAACAACCTTTGTGTATCTCCTATATTATTCGACATAATCTGTAACAAGCTGCATTTTTGCAGTTAATCATTGCTTTCTTCTCTAATTCCCATAACTATGTTAAAGAGTATTTTAATTTTCGATTTCTTGGGTTATTTCGTCTACTTCAAGTTTGTCTAGAACACATAACCACCCTTAAACCCCTCAAAATGGGTTAGAACACAACTACCACTAACGTATCTAATTAATTAAAATTATTGTGGAACATCCTGACAAATTGATCCAAATCTCAATCTCAAATCAAAATTTCAGTTTCAAAGGTATCATTGTCACAGATAATTAAATATGTATTTGTTTAAAATAGATTTTAAAAAATAGGTCCCGCTGAGTTCCTTGCGCCGGTTCTTCTCAGGTCTGAGGCATTAACTTTAGTGAACTGGTGGTAAATTTGACGTTCAAAAAATGAAACATGTAACTTTTTATTTTGAATAAAATTATTTGAATTTGAATTTGAATCGTTCAGTCCAGTATAAACACACTACAAGCTACATTTAGAAAACGTATAAAAATTTGCACGTAGCGGGACTCGACCCCGCGCGTCCTGGAAACCGACCAGGCGCTTCGATCACTAAGTCATATGGGCCCGAGTCACGCTGCGTTCAAATTTTTATACGGTTTCTAAATAAGTATTTTTCTTTCCGAAGTGTGGATTAAAACTTTAAAAATGTTTAAAACACTACAAGTTATTTCATACTTGAACATTGAATTTATTTATAGCTGATTCCATATTAAGAATTTGTTGTGATTGAGTAAATAATAACGCAACTTATTTAGAGTTAAATATTGAGTATTAAAAGCTTAATATTTATTTAATATACATTTTAAATGAAATACTTTAAATGGATTAATCGTGCCAACTTGTCTACTACGCCGTCTACCCGTCACCATGGACTATTTGCAAAGAAGTTCGAAACTTTTCCAAAATATATAATACAAAAATAGCGAAAATCAAAAATATTATTTATAATTTTGTAATTAACAAAGTTACCCACAAAAATTATAATATTGTAATATTAAAGGTAATTTAGATAATTAAAGGAAACGCAAAGGTAACTTAGGTAGGTAAGGGTACTGACGTACTGTCTCTTGACACTACTTCCTTCGCGACCATCCAAATATGGCGTATTGAGTGGCGGAACTCAACGCCGTGTTTAATATTCATATAACGTAAGATAATTAGTTGTAAATATTAATTTACATATATCATTAAAATGATGTCATCAAACTCTGGTAAAAACGCTATAACACATTAAATACGTAACATATCGTACGGAACCTTACCTTATATAACGGTATTCTGCGTTGTATTTTTTTTTTACTTAAACAAGCGCAGGTATTTTATATCGATGAAATATTGAACCAGATTCTCTAAAGAATATCCGTTTTATTATTAAAGTTGAATTAAGTATAAAAATTGCGTTTTTTACGATCTCTTACTCTTTAAGTATTTATATTATGTACTTTTAATAAGATGCCGTTGGCTAACAGTTATGGTTCTTGGGTGTTGCGTTAAGTTTTTATAATTAAATACACATATTCTAAACTTTCTTTCATTTATGAAATATATATTATATATTATGAGACGCATAAATCATAAAAAAGTAAATATAATTTTATTTTATGAATAATATCAAGATCTAAGGTATGAGATCTTAGCGTAGTGTGACTTGGGACAGTGTCGGATTGAAAACGAAGTTGTGGGTTCTATCTTCACTCGGAAAAATGATTATGGTGTTTATTTTCATATTTGAACCTTGATTTAGTCAAAAATGCTTCTGCCGCTCGCTTCACATTGTCTACTCATAAAAAAACATAAAGCATATTGAAATAATAATGTTGTTGGTATATTTTTTGTGCATTTTTAAGCTTGTATTGAGTTCACTTATTTGATCTATTCATACAGACTGGTAAAGTAGTATGGTAGTTAATAGATATTAGAATCAATATCTAAAGTAAATAATGTATTAAAGAAAAAAAACGACATCACTAAAACGGTACATGATAATTCTATAATAACTACTATGTTTTTATTTCTTTCGCTTCCATCAGATTTTTTTGTAGCTTATTTTTTTACTTTTTTTTATGGAAAAGGACAAGGCAAACAAGCGTGCCGGTCACCTGATGGAAAGTGATCACCGCCGCCCACGATCCCGTGCAACATCCGAGGAGCTACAGGAGCGTTGCCGGCTTTTAAGGTGGGTTGGGCGCCGGAGCCCGGCATTACCTGATGCGAAACGCAGTGGCATAAAGCCACTACTTAACGCCGGTTTTAAATGCCGGGGGTGGTAATGATCCGGTCGAGTCTGCCCATGCATGCTGCCATTGCTGGCGACGTGACTCTTCTACCACACGTACTTTAGTTGCCTCTTACGCCACCAGTACCATGATGATCCTATTCTAGGCCGGGATCACACAGCACTAAACTATATTATATATTGAGAAATCAAAAGTAGTCTGATTAAAAGCACACTGTAATAACCGTTTAAAGATATTATTTCATGAATAATACTTTGACTCGTGATGTGTCTAGTGGTTACAAATGTTTTAGAGATTCAGAGGTAGCAATGTTAAGAAAATTAAATTGAGTTTGAGAGAATGAATTTTATATAATACCATCTCAAGGTTATTTAGGTAACTGGAAACTTGACAACATTACATAGTTATAACCCGAACCTCCCAAAGAAATCCAAGAGCGCGTCCTATCTTTCCCTCCAATATAACTGCGTGTAAGTTACAATAAAGGGAAGAAAGAGCAAGGGCACCGCCACGTCCCTACACCGTGAATTCCTACCAGACCGCGGTCTTTATTGAACCCTCCGCGACGTTTGTTGTGAAGGTGCTTATTATGCTTGTTTATATTAAGATTATATTAGAAAGGTGATTCGTGATGTTGATTGATTTGTGAGATAAGTCGTTGGATCAAACGCACTACCGCAAGGCGGTCGATATCTTAAATAAATGCACGGCACACATCCCACGTTGTGTTTCCAGTAAGTTCGAACAAGGTATTAGAACCATAGGCGGACGCTACTACATACACCAGAGTACCAGGACATAAAATAACATCACACATACGTATGAGACAGGCGGACACTACTACATACACCGGGGCTGGGACATAAAATAGCATCACACACTTACTAATCATATACCAAGTCGTAGAAGCACAGTGGTATACACTGTCAATGACTAACACCATACAAGTATAGCTCACGCACGAGCGCACTGCGAGATGCCATCATTCACGACGTACTTAGTTAACGTCACTATAACTGTTCGTATAAGCCCATCACGTTAGCCTCTGCGACGTGATGCTTCACGTCGCAAAAGTGAACTTTGACCAATATTTCATTTAATATTGTAATATTGACCAAAATTCACTTCCACAATATGTGTCGCCCCTACACAAATTTTACCTTCATAAGAACTTTGATTCTAAAAGATTGTGCCATTATAGGCCTCGAATTATTATATTATATTTGGTATGAATATTTCAATGCGCCATATTTATTAGTACCGTAGCACTTAATAGTTTGACCGCTTCTTCGTTGCCTTCTGTCACTCACCTACCATATATGTAAAATGACGATTCCGACACTCGGGACGTCCATACATGAACTACTCTAGATTAATATGATATTTAAAATATGTCAATTTTATTATACATAATTAACTATGCTATTTATATGAATTGCCATACATATTGTTATTATAACTTTTTTTTAATTCATTTACTACATCATACCCAAGGTACATACTGTTACAACACGAAAACTTTGTTTTATTAATAATACAGTAAAACAGATATTAAATCAATTAGACATTGTAAATCGCACAAACTATTAAGGTCACTAACGTTTATGCTAATACCACCTGTTACAATCGACTGTGGAGTGCCAAATAAATCATGACTTTAGATTGGAATACAAATAAATGATAAAAAGTATAATGGTGTCCGTGACTCTGTTTGAGCCATTTTTATATATCAAAATACCGTAAAACTACCGTTGCTAGCGGTAAATAAAATGCTTGTTCACGGTTTTTTTTAATTCAAGTGTACGATCACTTCTTTCCCTCGTATATGAGAGATCTTTGTAGCATATACAAACAAGTACTTTAATATTTGAAGTTATCGTTATTTTTAAAAGTAAATTAATTTGTAGGATTTTCTAGTTGGGTTATAAAGTTGTAATTTAAAAATCAAAATCAGCTTCACGCTGTATCCCGCACACTGCTGGGTAGGCAGAGGGAACCTAGTTTTAAGACACTCCGTTCCCCACTTTCTGCCGAATTCTGGAGGCATTGCGTGTTGAATAACAGAACTCAACGCCGCAATTTACTTAGATATTATTGTTATCAAAGTTTAGCAAAAACTGTTTTTATTTTATTTTGCAATTTTTTTTACATTACTCTTATTTAATTTACATGATATATGTATATATACGGTAATATAATTTTTTTTTTCAAAAAAGTCCACGAAACCAAATCTACGACCTCAAACTTAATAGTCTTAAGTAATTTATCGTTTGAGAGTCTTTCATTACTAGAACAAATAGGTCAATGATAAAAGGCAATCGTAAAAAAAATTTAACCGTGTTGTCAGTTCGTTTGTTAACGAAACACAGCCTTTGTGTAAAAAGCGATGGAATGGAAATGCTTTCGATTGCCGTTTGCTTTATATTGCGTTTTTTACCTCTAATCAATGAATTCTTTACAGCCAGTAGTATGTAGCGAATGCTCGGTTACAGTTTTTTTAGCTTCAGGCTGTATCCCGTACACAAAAGGATAGGCAGAGGAAACCCAGTGTTAAGACACTCCGTTCTCTATTTTCCGCCGAATTCTGAAGGCAGGAGAATTCATTGCATGTTGAGTGGTGGAACTCAACAAACGTTTTGTCTCGAAACCAGAGCAAAGAAATGAAAATATTAAATATATAATTTTCTCGAGTGGGAATCGAACTCATAACCTGGCATGCTATATATAGTCGCACGCAAGTGCTCCTGCACCTCGGTTGGCTTTAGCCTGGCCGCTTACAATTATACGCACAAATTGTTGTTATTATTTTATAATGAAAAGTACTTCTTGTTTGGTAAACAAAATTTGCCACCAACTAGCATTTTTTAATAAAATGTTACGTTTTATTGTTATGGGATTGTATGTATGTCAAGCAGAATAGTTTTTTTAGATTCATTTCGTATGCGTCACATCAAATCTTGCCCATAACAGAGACGGAAGAGGGAACCTGGAAACTAAGTGTTAAGACATACCGTTTCTCATTAAGATACTTTCGTTCTCAACTTTCCGCTGGATTCTTGAAGCATTGTGTGTTGAGTGGCAGAACTCAACGCCGCGCGTATTCCGTATATGGCGGAATAAACAATACTAGGGATCCCATGGTTGAGACATTTTAACAACCACTGTTCGCCCAATTTTTTAGACCTTGTATATTAAATGGTGAAATTCAAAGAAGAATTTTCCGATGAGAGTGAGAAATGAAAATAATGATTGCAGAGAGTGGAGATCCATATGGATGAGTTTGCGGTTAGGTACTGCTCCACTGCTACAAGACGGTCTCAAATTTGTACGAAATTAAAATATTAAATATTTCATTCCCTCGAGTGGGAATCGAATTCCCACCTGTCTTATTTACAGTTGCACGAATGAGCTCTTGCGCCACGACTGGCCTCATAATTATTATGTAAGGTAAAAAAAATAAAATAATTTATATTTACCGTAAATTTGAGAAACGCGAATAACAGTTTTATTTATGTTTTAGATAAATGTCTATTTATTTTTCCAAAATTTTAAAATGTCTTGTTGAATGCATAACGAGTTTGACAAAATCAATTAGAAGGCTTTATTTATGTCTCGGAGCTACTTCAAAAACATTTCGAAAAAAAATACACATTTTTTTTTATTAAATATATTATATTGGCTAATATCCTCCCCGTGTATTTTATGTCAAGGCGAATCGCACTTGATGTGGAATGATTAAATACTTCAAGTTTACTCGCGTGATTGTTAATTGCTTGTTTTTCATAGAAAATATATAAATTAAACTTTTAATATATTTATTATAATACAGCAATTTATTATAATATGTATGAGCATAATATAATTAATTAATATAATAAGAATATTTTTATAGAGTAGAAATGAAATTTTAATAACTACTACTACTGCAGCCTAATGAGGACACTCGATTATAACAGGTAAAAAGTGCTTACTTCTCAAAACCTAAGTAACAATTAGACAATAGTGAGATAAAATTAAATCAGCAAAGCTTAGTGTCCAATTTCTCCACTCTACACGCAATAGGTTGGAATTAGAGCTTACTTAACATACTTCGTTCCCATTTCTGTTACCGGAAGCGTTGCGTGATGAGCGACGGAACTAAACGCCGCGAGTTGCATCTACACAAGAGCGAAAAAGTTAAAATATTGAAATATTTCACTTCCTAGCCTTTACAATCAGATTATACACTAAATCTGAAAATATTTGCATTTCTTGTTTAATTATAAACTTATTAGATACATGTATATTTTTGAATAAACAATGATTATTCGGTAGCAAATGGGATATTCCTGACCGATTGATATGGTTGACTGGTTTATGATTTTTTGTATATAGGGCAAAGTAGGTGCGCCAGTAGAAACGGAATCATTCTGTATTCGAATCCTTAAATCAGTAAATAAGTGAATTTTACAGATAGATTTTAGACCTGACCTTTTTCTTACAACTGGATGCTAGCAGTAAGAAATATCTATAATATTTTTCACTTTCTCATATCTCCATGTAAACAAAATAAAAAAAAAAACAAAACAAAAAAGATAATATCATATATGTATATTTATTTATATATATACTTTTATAAATAAACGAATGTATTGTCTTTTAATTTGGTAATTTGACTTAACCAGTTTAAATATTGAGGCCAGGCAGGGGCACAAAATGTGACTGTAAAATCAACTGATTGTGGGTTCGATCCCCACTCGAGGAGTAAAATATTTACTTACATTTATATTTTCATTTCTTCTGGCGGAGGCAAAAGCGCGGCGTTGGGTTCCGCCACTCAACACGCATTGCCTCCAGAATTCGGCGAAAAGTGGGGAACGGTGTGCCTTAACACTATGTTCCCTCTGCCTACCCTGCTGTGCCCGTGATACAGCGTGAAGCTGATTATTTTATTAATATAACGGAATGGACACTAATATCTTTTATCTTACCAAATAAACATTACAACATAGAAACTGCGAATTGTATTCTCATTTAGATATAATATATCATAACCTAAGGATATCATTAACGTCAATGGTTGATTTAATGCTATTTGCGATTAGTTTCGTGAACAATAAGTTGATACTTATACCACTTGTACTATTTATTTATAGTATTTTGTCACGAAAAACCGAAATGACTTATATACATATTATAAGATTTTTTAGCTTCACGTAATATCCCGGACATAGCGCACGGTAGGCAAAGGGAACCTGGGGACCTAGTATTAAGACACTCCCTTTCTATTAAGGCATTTAATCAATTTCCGCGGAATCTTCGAGGCATTGAGTAACGGAGAACTTAACGCCGCGCTTTGCCTCATTACTAGGGCGTGGACAAGAAAATGTTAAATATTTAATTTATTATTGAATTTTCCACCGTTTAAGTTATTAACTAATATAGTATATATTAGTTAATAACTGAAACGGCGAGAAATTATAGATTTTTGAGATGTTTTTTAATCATAATAATAACATTAATACAAGTATGTAAAAATAAAGAAAAACAGAGAGAATGTATCTAATATTTTATTATTTTGTTTTTTGAAATATTTTTAGTCTCATGGATTTTCAGCCGGATAGGAAGGGAGGTACTCGGTTCCTAAGAAGTCGGTTCGTAAGTATTACTTGGCTGCGAACTGCTACAGAAATCTAGTACAGGAAACACTTAATTCCCTACTATGAATAGGATTTTAAGTACAATTTCCAATATGGGCGATGGCTTCAATATATTAACTATCATTCCTTTCATGTCAGTTAAACATCAATACTACTAATGATAAATTTAAACGAATTAAACTTATATTATTATTATCAGCTTCACGCTGTATTCCGCACACTGCAGGGTAGGCAGAGGGAACCTAGTGTTAAGACACTAGGTTCCGCACTTTCTGCCGAATTCTGGAGGCATTGCGTGTTGAGTGGCAACCTCGACACCAGAGCGAAGAAATGGTAATATAAATTTAAGTAAATTTTTCACCTCCTCGAGTGGGGATCGAACCCACAACCAGTCGGTTTTATAGTCACATCTCGTGCCGCTGCACCACGACTGGCCTCAGATTATTAATCGTTCCTAATGCAATTCTGTTCATATTTAAGAAGAAAGTGAATGACTGGTTAATATATCAAAATATATCCGGAACAGAGTTCTGATGATTTGAAATAACATGATGCATTACGTAAGTAATTATATAGGAGTGTTTAAGTTTATTAATCAACTTTTTTTATTAATCTACTTAGTTAGCTTGCTAAATATACTTGTTAAGATTTTTTATTATATGATAAGTATGTAAAAAAGAGGCCGTCGTAGCGCAGGGGCACAAGAGTATGACTGCACGCGGCGGTTGTGGGTTCGATCCCCACTCGAGGGAAATGAATTATTATTTATTAATACGCTCTGGAAGCAAGGCAAGTTGTTGAGTTCCGTATCTCAGCGCGCAATGTTTCGAAAAATTTAGCAGAAAACGGATAACGGAGTGTCTTAACATTAGGTTTCCTCTGTGTACCCTGCTGTGTGTGGGATATAGCGTGAAGCTTATTTATTTTATTTTTTATATATAAAAAAAACGGTTAAGTGCGAGTCGGACTCGCCCACCGAGGCTTCTGTACCAATTTCAGGATTGTAGATCAACAGGAAGAACATGTTATAAAAGTAAATAAACTTAAGCTTGCATATACTCATTTTATATGAAATAAATTACGAATATAAGCGAAAATGTAAGCGATTTTTTCTATGAAATACCTATAAATTTTTACTTTTCGGATTTTTCCATTATTTGTTTTATAAGTTCTTACTTCACGCCAATTGTCATAACTGTCGGTCCACGGGAAGTATCTTATAAGTTTTGATTATGTGCCGTTTCATATAAAATGCAGCAAATCGATACAAAACAGGCTTATTTCTTTTGATTGCTTTGATTAGGAAATAAGCTATATATAAAGAAAACATAAAAAAAAACGTACAGCGAAGATTAACTTAGAAAAGCGAGTCTAGTTCGTTTTATTTTTTCTCTCATATTAAAATATTTTATAATATGAACGAAAATCTTATGTACAAGTTCTACTTCTGACATTGAAAAGAATAAACAAACTGTCAAGTGAAATTTAAACATTGCTTAACTAATAAATAGTACTTAAAGGTATACGCTTTTGAATATATGCAAGAATACATACATAAAAGTCGTGGCGCAGGAGCACAAAGTGTGACTGTAAAGCCGACTGGTTGTGGGTTCAATCCCCACTCGAGGAGATGAAATATTTACTTAAATTTATATTTCCATTTCTTCGCTTTAGTGTAGAGGCAAAGCGCGGCGTTGAGTTCTGCCACTTAACACGCAATGCCTCCAGAATGCTGCAGAAAGTGGGGAATGGAGTGTCTTTCCCTCTGCCTACAGTGCTGTGTGCGGGATACAACGTGAAGCTGATAGATTACATACATAAAAAGAGCTATAAACATTTTTTTTAATTAACCAATCTAAACAAACATATAATATAAACTAACTCAGAAATTTAATCAAAATCCCCACTTAAAACTGTAGTTATAAAATAACAAAACTGCAAAAAAAAACCGAAAAAAATCTACAAAACCACAAAGAATTCCCTTAAACAACGGGCGAGGCACATTTTTTCACGTGGCCGTTCAATGAGGTGACATACGGGTGCAATTCACAAAATAACCAAACTTTCACGTTCGTTCACGTAACGATTGCTACACTTAATCTCAACCGATTCCGCTTTTATACCGGCCTTGATACATTTTTGGGTCTCAAACTGTTCGACATTGAAACGAGAAATTATATTTAATGAAATAAAGTGTAACATTTTAAAATAAATAACTTTAGTTTTGGTAGGTATTGGGTAAATCTTGAAATCTTGAAAAATGCTCCCAGTTTGCTTTTTTGTGAGATTGTGAACGACGTCGCAATCCTGAGACGTTGATTCTACTGACATTGAGTCAATTCAACTATAAATGATATTATCAAACGATTGTAAAGTAACTTGTTATAAAAGATTACATCATATTTTTTTTTCTTAATTCGCTAAATACTTCTTATAAAACCTTTGTGAAAATTTATTGGCTGTTTTCTATTTTTTTTAATTTTATTGCGTTTTTCTGAATCAGTTTAAATTGTAATAATATTTTTAATGTTATAATTATTTAAAAAATACTTTCTTTGATAATGAAAAAAATATTTAAATTTATTTTTCCATTTCTTCGCTCTAGTTTCGAAGCAAAGCGCGGCGTTCAGTTCCGTCACTCAACACGCAATGCCTCCAGAATTCGGCTTCGGACCCTACTGTGTGCGGGATACAGCGTGAAGCTGATTTTTTTTTACTTTTATAATTGCTTGCACATCTAGTATTTTCTCTAGAAAAAACAGCTGCCTTTAAGGAAAATTATAATGAATGGCAAAAAGATATATTTTATATAAATTGTTACCCAATTAATTTTATCATTAAGCTATTAATTTTTACATTGCTGACTTTATTGAATAGTTTGACTTTTATAACCTTTGTCTTATTCCGCTGTCAACAGTTATTAGTAAATAGGGTAACCATATATAATTAATATAGACAAAAAACCCTTTTTCCTTAAAAATAATTGTCAAATAAATAAAGATAAGACATAGAAAAATTAATTGCATGGATGTTTAAAATATTTACTAGACAAAAACATCACAATATAATAACAAGAAAAATAATATGTAGAAAATACATATTTTTTAGAATGACATTCCTCTTCTTCATATCAGTAGCATTAAAAGATCGGCAATATTTAGTCACAAGCTATCTATTTCGTCTTTACTGTGGTTCTTTGTTTGTTTCTTTCTCAATATTTTATTTTAAATATAGATGTGTGATGTAGTACTGCAAAGTTTGTTAATTTCTACTAATAATTAATAATTAAAGAAATTAAATAGTTTTATTGCCGAAGCCATCGAGCCAATCGCTATTATTTTTATAGCGGCTATTAATACGAAATTACTCAAATTATTTTAAGTAAATTGTGATAATGGTGTTCCTACTGCTACGTAAGTTTAATAGAAAGTCAACGGTGCAAGGCCGATTGGAGGTCACCCGGATATTTTTTCAGTTATTATTTTTAAGACACATTGCTGTCTAGAGAAACGATTTAAATCAACGCGAATATAAATCACGTTTTAGAACAAAAAATTGTTTTATTTTACAAAAAATATATATATTTTGTCATTTTTTGTCACCAACAAGAGTTATATCAGTAGTAGAAATAAGCAAAATTATATGTTACGCGCTGGCATTCTAACGCCTCACTTTTCCGTTGCTCTACTTTGCATCAATTATTGACTAAGAAAATAAGGTGCTTTCACATTATAATATATAAGATTAATATTCAATTTACTTACTAAATACTATTTTTCATATACTATTTATTAGTGGTACCCAAGTATGGGCATTACTTGAAATTGTAGACGTGGAACGGGATTGAATATAGAGAAATGTTAATTTGACGTTTTATTGATCGCTATCTATCACATATCTTTTAGATAAGTATTATCATTATAAATCTTAGTCTGTTTGTGGTAGAAAAACCAATTTTAAAATCAAAATTATTAAACCAAAATATATTTTTTTGGTAAAAAGCAATGGTGTAAACTAATGTAGATTTTAAATTACTGTGTCGTTTTTTTTCATATTTCAATTATATTTTTATTAAGAGGAGGCTTAACGTGATCTAAAATATGTGGGTATGTTGGAGTATAATGATTATGACTTCCACAATGTTATGAAATAAAACAGTTTTTGGATTATATTTTTTATTTATTTGATGAAAAAGCCTTATTGGTTTTAATATCTTATGCAAAGCATAATAATACACCATCTTCAAAATGAAAAAAATAAAACAAAAAAAATTAAGCAGAAACACTATATAAATAAACATTAGAAATATATATTTGCCTATACTATCAATATTTGTCAATTTTAAGCCATAATCAATGTCCCGGAAACGTTTATGCGAAGTAATCAATTTCCCAGTAACATGTACGAAAACAGCTAGTACCAGTCTTATTAATGGGTATGGAATACTAATACAATATAGGCCTAGGTATCAATCACGTATTACAACACACACAATTTGTTAAGCCAATGAATATAATCTATCAAATTTAGGAAGTAAATTGTATATTAAAATATTTATGTCATATTTGTTTAATATATTATATTTGTGAGGCCAGTCGTGGCGCAGCGGCACGAGGTGTGACTGTAAAACCGACTGGTTGTGGGTTCGATCCCCACTCGAGGAGATGAAATATTTACTTAAATTTATATTTCCATTTCTTCGCTCTGGTGTCGAGGCTAAGCACGGCGTTGAGTTCTGCCACTCAACACGCAATGCCTCCGGAATTCGGCAGAAAGTGGGGAACGGAGTGTCTTAACACTAGGTTCCCTCTGCCTACCCTGCTGTGTGCGGGATACGGCGTAAAGCTAATTTAATTTAATTTTTATTATATTTGTATGTATATTATGCAATAGTATGAAAACGTAAGAAATCAGTGTGATATCCTTCTATTAATGTTATTGGGGGGATTGTGCGTCATTAGTAATAATAAAAAAGTGTTATATTCTTGTATTGCACTGGCAGCGTATGTTATATAGATTTCTGTTTAGCATATTTTTTTAAACTCATAAAACAATGGAAATGATGTATTAACTTTCATTTATTTTTAATTATTTGTCATATGTTTTTGATATTATGATTAAAATATTAGTATAAATAAAAGATGCAAATTTGTGTAGACAGTCCATATATTTTATAATTTATAATTATTCAAAGTTAAGTAGAGGACGGAAAGTCTTGACACTAGGTTATTTCTGACTGCCCTATGTAAAGAACATGACATGTAAAACAACAGAAAAAAAACATCATTATTGACTGTATCCATAATATTGCAGAGCTGCATATCCCCATTTTCCGCAGAATTATGAAGATATTGCGGATTGAATGGCACCTGTTGCCGGCCGTCGTGGCGCAGTGGCAGAAGCGTAAACGTGACAGTTACGGGTTCGATTTTCACTCGGGAGATTTTTTTATGGAAAAAGATAAGGCAAAGGAGCGTACGGGTCACGTGATGGTAAGTGATCACCGTCGCCCACGACTCCGTGTAACACCAGGGGCTACAGGTGCGTTGCCGGCCGTTAAGATGCAGATAGACGCGCTTTTTAAGGTACCTAGTTCGTATCGACCTGTAAACACTGCCGCAGATAGGCCATTCCACAGTTGTGTGGCGAGTGGAAGAATTTCCTACGAAACCATACTCGAGCTTGTGACTTACTATGCGGTTAGAAAATTCAGCGGCAGCTAACAGGTCAAACAGTTCTCCAGGACAATCCCTATAACAAATGCGGTAGAGAATTGATTATAATTTGTTATATTTTCGTTTCTTCGCTCTGGTAACAAGGTAAAGCGCAACGTTGACTTCCGTCACTTAACTAACACTCTATGCCTCTAGAATTCGGCGGAAAGTAGGGAACGAAGTGACTTAACACAAGGTTCCCTGTGCCTACCGTAGTATATGGAGCATAAGGCGTAAAGCTTAAACAAAAATATAAGTT
The DNA here is from genome assembly GCA_013421005.1 of Heliconius erato x Heliconius himera. Lineage (NCBI taxonomy): Eukaryota > Metazoa > Arthropoda > Insecta > Lepidoptera > Nymphalidae > Heliconius > Heliconius erato x Heliconius himera. The sequence goes on along the minus strand of JAATLQ010036894.1, from coordinate 112,373 downwards.
TACACTACGTAGCGTACGTTATGCACCTTATCATGTTAATTAAAAGTAGATAGATGTAAAAGATAAACAATCACAAAATAATTTCTTAAACAAGAATATAATAAAATTGAGAGATTAATGTCTGTAAACTACTTGTTTTCAATTTATAAATCTATTTTTGGATTTTTATTTATCAGAATAAACATTGACACACTTTTGAAATTGCTTTATATGTAGGTACTCGTAAGTGTCAAAGATCACGCCAAAAAGTCGTATTTCAACTCTGTGAATGCATATTATTATCAATACCATATATTTGGCTATTCACAGACGTGGATTCAATTCCAGTTTAGGTTAAAAATATAATATGAGGAAAATAATTTATAGTATAGTAATAATATACATTACTATACGTTGCTATATGTAATTTTTTGGATATGTTTATGTTTATTATGTAAAGATTGATGAAAAAATTTAAAAATATAAAAAAATACATACTTATTTTGAAAGTTAAAAGATTACCTAACTTCCATATACGATTTCTTTTTTGGAAACAGAATTTAAATATTAAAATATGCAAATATTTCATATGCATCTGTAATAATTAAAATAAAACTTATATTTTTATTAAATTTCAAATGGTTTTTAGTACGTAGTGACGAGATTGAAAATGTTCATATTTCCGATTCTAAAAAAAAATATATAATAAATGAAGTATTGCTTGTTATACGTGTTTAATAATATATCTTTAGAGCCATACCGTACCCTATATGTCTACAGTAGATAAAGACAGCTTTACTATTCTTCAAATATTTTCATAATATTAGCTTAGCTTAATATTAGCTTATTTTCATTGTAAACTTTTATAATGAAAAACGGCTTAAAATATTTCAAATGTCATCAATATAATATAATACGTTGATTTGTCACTAGTTACTATTAGTTATACTATACGATTGACAGATAGTCTTATTGAAGTAAAGCTTTGCTTTCTTTGCATTCTTACCAGAACGAAGAAATGAAAATATTAATAAATAATCATATACTTCTACTACTACTTCTTTAAAAACAGTCATATATTTGGGCATTACTACTTGTAAGAATTGATTTTTCTTTCATGCTTGTCAGTAGGGAGATTTTTCCACTCCACTGCCCAAAGATCGAGAGAAGAAGAGGAAGATTGTTGCTATAAAAAATATCATTTCACAAAATAGAATGCAGTTTATTATTAATCATTGTATTAAATTTATTAAAAAATAACAAATAATATTAAGGAAATAGATATAGAGATGATTTAACAAATTATAAAATCTAAGGATAGGATGGATTGTTATATTACTAATAAAGTTTTTGTGCGGTAGTACTACAATTGGGGCTTCCCCTAATTATTCCATAGTGGTGAGACAAAAAGAAAAAAAAAAACAAAAATATATATTACTCAAAGTTTCCATACTTGTTTCTGTGCTCGTTAAATACACAGATGTAAGGAGATAAAACAAAAACCCATTTTAAAATTCCCACTCTCAAGAAATTTCACGTCATCGGGTGACCACAAATATGTAAATTACAACACGCTACGCTATATTACAACAGTGTCACATACGTTCGTGAGTTTTATTGTGCTCTAAGTGTAACAAAGCTAAACACTACGTGACGTCTAACCCTGGCTATTGTCAAAATATTACTAACCCATTATTTGTCTTATTCTGCAGTAATAAGGGTTAGATTAGCTTGTACATTTTCAAATATGATTTTACAATTTATATTCGTCATAGCAGTGGCTTTCCCACGGAATGTCAAAATATGTTCAACTGTATTTATTACATTAGGCTTGTAGAGTTTTGGCGTGTTGTGTGCAAATAACGCGGAATGGTCGATGTTATCTTCCATTTTGGATAACCAGATCGTTTCAGTTTGTGGACTTATTGTATTCGAACGGTGAACGCCCCGATGTTTGTGAAATATTATACTTGTTTTGGTATTGGTTCGACAGGTTTAACTGTTACGTTTATTGCCGTTGCAAGGGAATTGGACAATTAATAGAAGTATGTGGCATTGGTTGGAGTGCATGTTTTAGCTTTATTTTGCATATCTAGTTAATGATTCTATGTCTAAGTAGTCGTTTTTTTAGTTATTATGTTGTTTTAAACATAATATAGACTATGATTTTTATTATGTAGAGACTAGAGACTGTGGTGCAGGGGCACAAGCGTGTGACTGTAAACTGGAGGAATTTAAATATTTAATATTTATATATTTCTTCGCTCTGATATCGAAACATAGCGCGGCGTTGAGTTCCGTCACTCTACACGCAATGTTTCCAGAATTTAGTTGTAAGTGAGGAGCGGTGTATATTAACACTAGCTTTTCACCCTACTGTGTGACAGCTGGCTGGATACAGCGTGAATCTAATAAAAAAAAAATAAAAAAACGTTGATAAAAGATAAAGCGAAGTACTTTTGTGTATCATCGATTTTGAAATAATTTATTGCAAATAAAGTTTATTACAAAGAAAAATAAAAATCGTGAAATAAATAGGTCGCGTGAAATCTTATTGCCAATAAAATAAATAACAGAAAAAAAAATATTTTTATTAATCATTGTTGTAAAATGTAGAGATTATTTGATTTTACATTTTCTTTATTATCAGCTTCACGCTGTATCCCGCACACTGCAGGGTAGGCAGAGGGAACCTAATATTAAGACACTCTGTTCCCCACTTTCTGCCGAATTTTGGAGGCATTGCGTGTTGAGCGGCAGAACTCAACGCTGCACTTAACCTCGGCACCAGAGGGAAGAAATGGAAATATAAATTTAAGTAAATATTTCATCTCCTCGAGTGGTGATCGAACCCACAACCAGTCGGTTTTACAGTCACACCTCGTGCCGCTGCGCCACGACTGGCCTGATTTTACGTAACTTTAACAACTTACGTATTTTCTTTTTTAGTTTAAGATACAAATTTATAAAAGGGGGACGGCGCGTACGCAGTCCCCACTACCAAAAATTACGCGTCCGAGTTATCCGCATTAGGGATAATCGCAGAGGTCAACCCGACCGCAGTGCAATGGAGGGGCCTCGCTCTGGGGGAACCGCCTTCGTGATCACGGTGTCCCCTACGCCAGGTAAGTATGCTTGTTGGGGGCGAACTTTGGGGTAGTCATGTTTCGCTAGAAAATCTTGCCAGCGCGATTCAGGATTCGTGAGAAATTGTACAGCGCCATCTGTTTTCGGTTTTGAAAAGTGTATGTTGTGTGTGTGTGTACATATGAAGTTGAGTTATTATAGGATCACTTTTAACACAATATTATTATTTGAGTATCTGTACTGGCGCAAAGTGGTGATAATAAAATTTATTAAGTTTTAATGAAGATTTAAAATTTTATATTATGTACCTAAGTACATGACATTTAAGACATCACATCATATTCATGCTTGAAAAAACAATTTTGAGACCCGGTATAATATGATTGCAGATATTTTAAATTACAAAAGGTAGAAGTTAACGGGCTAATTCAAGAGCAATTTCCATAGATGTAGAGTTTTACAAGATTTACTTTAAGATTAATCTCTATAGATGTAGAGTTTAGCCACCTCATGAACTTTCCGATAAATAACGAAATATATTGTACATAGATTCTGCAATTAAACAATCATCTGAAGAATAATAACCGGAAAAGACATATTATTAAACAAACGCTGTGAGAAAGGTTTAGAAATTGTATAAAATGTAAATGTTAGATCGACCAAAGATAACAGACAACAGCTCTATGCTGTTACTTTTTGTTTGTTTGGTAGAATACTGTTGTTTGGAAAAATTATTCAATTGTTATATATTTTACAGCGTTTAACTATGTACTACTACTTTTTATATTTGCATTTATCTTTTTACTTAAATAAGATAAGTAAAAGTTGTGTAGATTTTCTACTGTGGGATTTAAGTGCTCATGGTAGCTGTAATTGTAGGTGGGTGGTAGAGTGGGTTATATTAAAATGATTAACATGATGTAATACATCGCATTCCTCGATGAACAAGTTAACAAAAACAAAAATAAAATTTCAAATCGAACCAGTAGTTCCTGCGATTGATGCGTCTAATCAAAATCTTTAAATATATATTATTAGTGTAGATTAGAATACACACGTATAAATATAAACTTTAGTAATAAAAAGTAATAGAACAGGAAGTCAGTATAACTAAAAAACTTGAAATAATTCACTATACCAAATAAAGTGGACTATTTGGTTTATAAATCAAAAAGAATGAGGACGATTTCGATGAAGTTGTTTTATAATACGGATTCTAATAGATATTTTAAGATTACCCGTTTTAATGAGATGACCGGTTCGTTGACATAATTAACGTAATTGATGCTATATATGATGTATGTATGTATATACTCGTAGCCACTGACCTACTATTAATAGTTGATTAAAATAATAATTTAGTTTTGGATAAATACTACGTAAAAGATTGTAAAATACTTATTTAGAAAACTATAAAAATTTGAACGTAACGGGACTCGAACCCGCGCCTCCTGGAGACCGACTAATGATCGGTCCTGGTCTGTTTCCAGGAGGCGCGGGTTCGAGTCCCGCTACGTTCAAATTTTGACATTTTTTCTAAATAAGTATTTTTCTTTAACTAGTGTGGATTAACACTTTAAAATTGTTTAAAAGATTGTAAAATATCATTTAAATTGTATAATCTGTAATCAACATTATTTAATTAACATTCCAACAAAATATAAGGAATTGAAAAAAAACGTAATAAAAATTAGATGCAATTAATTTCACGTGACAAGGTAAACTAATAAAAAAATGTATATTATACGTATTTAGCTATTCAAATATACTAAGCTTTTCTATTTTATGAAAGAGTTCAACAGTACGCTGTATTCCACATAGCAGGATAGGTAGTGAGAAATGGGAATCTAGTGTTAAGTCACTCCGCCCTCCATTTCGAGACATTGCGCGTTAAACGACAGAGCACAAATACACGTTTTGCCTTGTTACCAAAGCAAAGAACAGAAAATAATTAATTCTCCTGAGCGAGAATCGAACCAAAAACCATCGAGTTTACTGTCTGATTCTGTACTACTCTTATACGTATAACAAGGATTAACAAATTACACGCCATTACAAAAACGGTAGTGAGGACTTGTCTCGGATACCAAAGATAATAATATTGATCAATATTGATACAACTTGATGACTTTTGTCACTGATTTGATCTGTAATCATTAGTCAGGGTAACTAAATACATGACAGTGTAAATATTTGATGAATATGACACTTTAATTGGTAAGGTATGGTCATTTACTACATTTCGCTAATTAAGGTCTTATTTTCTATATCTTAATATCTATATAGATAAAAAAATCTAAAATAAATCAGCTTAACGCTGTATCCCGCACACAGCAGAGTAGGCAGAGGGAACCTAGTGTTAAGACACTCCGTTCCCCACTTTCTGCCGAATTCTGGCGGTATTGCATGTTGAGTGGCAGAACTCAACGCCGCGTTCTGCCTCGATATATAGATAGTAAGTTTATAGTAATTATTAATAATAGGTAAAAATATAATAAAATACGACCAGTCGTAACACAGTGGCACAAACGTGTGACTGTAAACACGACAGGTTGTGGGTTTGATTTCCACTTGAGGAAATGAAATATTTAATATTTTCATTTGAGATAGAGAGAGAGAGAGAATTAATAAAATAAGAGATTATAGTCGCAGTGGAGTACTGTGTATCCATACCTTATTTTTGGTTCAATCTCTACACAAAAAATTAAATTTTCAGTTGTGTTTGTATCAGTCAGTTACTCAATGAATAAGGGATGAATTCTATGTATTTTTATGTAGTTTCATTTTCCTTATTTGAATAGTAGGCGGTATATTTAACATAAAATTCACATGCATGAAATTAGGCATTTTATTATTTAACATTAGGTATGCACAAATATTACTTTAAAAAAAGTTTAAAGTGAAACTCTACTATTTCGTATTTGGTTTGGCAAAATACTAAAGGCTATTTAATTCTATTAATCCCACAATATCATCATACTAATACTAAAAATGTGAATGTAAGTTTGTTTGTCACGCTTTCGTGCCAAAATTACTCAACTAATTATCATAAAACTTTGCACACATATTCTTAGATAGGACATAAAATTATTTTTAATTAAATTATATTATTATTATATTATTTAAAAAATATCCTTTGGCTCTAATATGGAAACATAAGTTTAAGCAGGCGAAACCGCGTTTAAGTCTTTAGTCCCACTAATATTATAAATATCAAAGTTTGTGAGGATGAATGTTTGTTATAGTTTCACGTAATAACTACTGAACCGATTTAGATAAAATTGCTTGTAAGAGCATAGCTTATACATTAGAATAACACATAGGCTACAACTTATCTAAAGATTTTTTATAATTTAACTATAATATAATAACAAGTCAAAGCGGACGAAGCCGCGTTTGTGCGCTAATATATCATAAATCATGCGTAGGTACACACGTGTGTAATGAAAGTTGTTGAGGTCAAAATTTACCCTTGTTGAAAGCGGAAAATCGACATGTCACGTATCTACATTCTTTTAATTGATATTATTTCGATTATTCAATAGTTTCGACCGTGAGATTTATTGCACAAATTTATCGCCATAGGCATTTTTTTTAGTATTGACCCATACGTGTGTGAACACCGTTCGATCTCACATCCGGTTAAATTTAACTGAGAAACGATCGATTCGGTTATGGTCATTTTATTATTGTGTATTTGAATTAAATATTCAGCTGTTATTAGATATTTATATTTGGTTTTGGTATATTTTATTATTATAAATAATACCTTCTTGTATTCTTTATAAAAAAAAACTCCGTCTCCAAAAAACTTGCAACTGCACGAAACTAGAAAAATAACCCCAATAGTTTTTTAGTATTTATTTTGAATTAAATTAAAATTTTAATTTTAAAAATACATACATGAGGCCAGTGGTGGCGCAGTGGCACGAGGCGTGACTGTAAAACCGACTGGTTGTGGGTTCGATCCCCACTCGAGGAGATGAAATATTTACTTAAATTTATATTTCCATTTCTTCGCTCTGGTGTCGAGGTTAAGCGCGGCGTTGAGTTCTGCCACTCAACACGCAATGCCTCCAGAATTTGGCAGAAAGTGGGGAACGGAGTGTCTTAACACTAGGTTCCCTCTGCCTACCCTGCTGTGTGCGGGCTACAGCGTGAAGCTAATTTAATTTTTTTTTTAATAATACATACATATATAGACTGAAAACCACATTACACTTTGTCGCGCAATCAGGTAAAAAATGTACATATTTGCAAATGATCTGATTCCAATAGAGCATAAACACGTTAATTATATAACCTTTGTGGTTATGAGATAGTTAAATTTAATATAATTTTAAAATACATTATTAATATTTTAAAAATATGTGTATATATTTCAACAGTCATATATTTCAGTTTCCGCTCATAAATAATCATTATTTAAATAATAATAATGTGAAATTTATTTTATTAATTAGTTAATATGGTAACATCCGTTATGTTACCATATTAACTGGCTATTATCGAGAGGAGATAGCTTTACCGTGACGTTGAGCTCCGCCACTCATCGCTCAATGCTCCAAAAAATCGGTGGAAAGTGCAGAACGGAAGTGTCTTAATGGGAACGGAATGTCTTGACACTAAGTTCCCAGGTTTCCACTTTGAGCGTTATACAGCGTAAAAATTACAGTTATTTGTAACAAAATTTAGAATACACTGTAGTAATTGTGACGTTAACCTATAGCTTGGTAACTTAATTCTTAATTGAACTCTACAACCTGTTATACAAGGGTCGCAAGTTCAAATCAAACCTCAGCATTTTATATTTACAAAAAATATATATAAAATCCGTAAGCTACAATACGATTGACACGTATTATCAACATTTTTGCATCGAAACTCTAAACATATGTAGATAAGGAAGCTTAATTTGTAATGTTGTCACAGAAGATTGTTATCATAAAACTGTGATATATTAGATGTTATATTACGACTCGCTTCTTACATATTTTACATCTTAAGACTTATAAATATAATTTGTGCTGTAATATACTTAAAATCAGCTTCACTCTATATCCCGCACACAGCAGCGTAGGCATATGGAACCTAGTGTTGAGACACTCCGTTCTTCGTAATATATTTATCACACTTACACGTAGCAATATTCTTAGTGTCTGTATACACATCAGTAATATAAACTATATTTTGTGGCCGTCGCCGTCGTGACGTAGGGGCACAAGCATTTGCGACAGACGCGACAGGTGAGTGAGTTTGGTTTCCACTCGAGGAAATGAAATAAATTGAGTTGAGTTCCACCAGTCAATACGCAATGCCGAAAGGAGTACGGACATGCAGAATAGAGCAAGAAGCTGATACAAAAGTCTATTTTCAGTAATAATCCTGTCAAAGCTTAAAAGTATAGCTTTTTAACAGTATCCTTAAAAGTAAGTTAAAATTAAACCAAATCAAAATTAAATCAGCTTCACGCTGTATCCCGCACACAGCAGGGTAGGTATAGGGAACCTAGTGTTAAGACACACCGTTCCCCACTTTCCTCTGAGCTCATGAGGCATTGCGTGTTGAGTGGCGGAACTGAACGCCGCGCTTTGCCTCGACACCAGAGTGAAGAAATGAAAATATAAATGTAAATAAGTATTTTATCTACTCGAGTGGGGATCGAACCCACAACCAGTACATTTTACAGTGACACTCTGTATCCCTGAGCCACGACTGGCCTCATAAGTTAAAATGAAATTAAAAATAAATATTATGCTATCACTCCAATTTTCTGTGACGTCAGTGTCGTGTGAAACGATAGACTTGCCAAAATTACACAACATACAGCAGTAATAGAAAATTTGAAAGTATAGGAAGCTGATTGCGTCTAAGGTCACCTTGGCTTAACCAGTTCTACTTGGTACAGTTAAGTGTCACCATCAAACGTTAACTTTAATTTAATATATACTTTATTTTGCATATAGAGAGTTCAAATTCATTATTTTTTTTATATAAGCGCTATTATCGTAAAAAAAACGATTTCCAAAAAAAGTCGTCTTGCACAATTGCCAAATTTGGAGATTATAATTAAAAATGTCATATATTGCTCAGTATTTTTGTGTGTCAAAATTTGGTTTTAGATGTATTTTATTTTTTTATTGTAATATAACATAGATACATAAGGCATTTAGGATAAAACCTGCGAAAATTTGGGTTGGTTGCACTTTAAATTTTTAAACTGAATTGCTTAGAAACACTTATATTTTTTATAAGCTTTGTACCCACCAAAATTTCTTCTCGATTTGATAATTCCGAATTTGAGTCATATAAATTATATTATAGTCACATCAATTTATCAGTGAACATACTTATCTCGCATATGGCAGAGAACGCAGAGTGAACCGAGTGTCCAGACACTTCGTTCTTTACTATGCGCCCGAATTTTAAAAATCCATGTTGAACGAAATTCAAAACATTACTTATGTCCTGCCATAGTCTTATATTTCACTGTCACAAATGGGAATCGAATTTACAACCATTGCGTTTAAAGTCAAATGTAGCGCCATGATGCCCTCCAAATATTGGAATTTTTATAGCTTTATAAAATTTAGATTTTTGAAATTAATATTCTCGTAATTAACATTTTAATGAGGCAAATAGCAAAAAAGGTGTTTAATTTAAACATGTGAAACACTTTGAATGACAGTTTAGTATTTTTGATGAATTATTCTAGATCTAAATTATTCTCTATTCCATATAAGTAAAAGTAAGCTAATTAGATAATTTTGCAACATATAAAAAAGGTAATTAAGCAATAATATACCATTAATCGTGGGTTGATGTTATCGATAAAGGTTATGCCGATTTTAGATGAGATACTGCAGAAGATATTTTTTTAATTAAGAATATATTTTAATACTGACTACTATACTTGCTATAAAAAGAAACGTAGTGGCGCAGGGACACTAGCATGTGTCATGGGTTCGATTCTCACTCGGAGTATTATGCAATATTTAAAATTTTCATTTCGTCTCTCTAGTCACGATTTACGGCGTTAAGTTCCGCCACTCAACACGCAATGCCATTAGAATTCAGCGGAAAGAGAGACAAGAAAATATCATAATGGGGACGAGGGTCTCACCACTAGGTTCCCAGATTCCCTTTGCCTACCCTTGAATGTGAAGTGTATTGTGAAGAATTAATTTGGATTACCTCAAATTATACACAAGTTCTCAATGATTTATTATAATTTGCCTGCTTTCAAAGATATACGTGACTGTGAACAATTTATAATGCGACGTAGATTAGTAAACCTAGTAGTAGCTTAGACCCTTGATAAACATATTACAGAAAATATATTCCTTTAATATTTCTAATTACATAAAACGTAGACAGAACACAGACAGACGTTTTACTATAAGATATAATAAAGCTTTGAGGCCAGTCGTGGCGCAGGGGCACAAAGTGTGACTGCAAAACTGACTGGTTGTGGGTTCGATCCCCATTGTGGAGATCCATAGTGGAGATGAAATATTTACTTAAATTGATATTTCCATTTCTTCGCTCTGGTGTTGAGGCAAAGCGCGGCGTTGAGTTCTGCCACTCAACACGTAATGCCTCCAGAATTCGGCAGAAAGTGCGCAACGGAGTGTCTTAACACTAGGTTCCTTCTGTCTACCCTGCTGTGTGCGGGATACAGCGTGAAGCTGATTTATTTATTTTTTTATTTATAAAGCTGATGCATTTTCCAGCTAATTTTGATGATGAATGTATTACTGAAAATGCATATTTAACAGTTAAATTGACGTATTTTACCAAGGATTACTAGGCTCAGACCACTACAATTACTCTAACTGCACGCTTTACGATCGCTTGTTAAACCTAGGCAGTTATATCTCGATAGACATTCGACTCAAAGCAGAAGTTTCATATTTTTCGCCAAATTTTGGAGCCATTGCCAGAGCAAAGAAATAGTAATATAAATTTAAATAATTATTTTATTTCCTCGAGTGGATATCGAATCCACAACCAGTCGTGTTTACATCCCATCACACTTGCGCCTGCGCCACTACTGGCCTATAAATTAATAAATAGTGAACCATTTATTTCTTTACGACAGATTCAACTAAATTAAGTTCAACATGGTGATGGACAAAGTATATTTATTATATGTTGATAATATAGTTAATACCAACTTTTATCCGTGGTCATGGTGTGAGGCCGAGTGTAAGCTTCTTTGTGATCATCAGATCATCGCAAATCCCGCGGACCATGCGCTTTTAATCCCTTAACATGTGAGAATATGATGCGGGATCCCACAATACTTGTATTCGATATCGGAAGATCTAACCGTGGCCTGTGATTGGTTACACAATTACATATAGAATAGAATAACAGGATTTATGAATGAACAAAATTGCATTTTGTGCTGAAAAAAGACCTAAACATGTATTTGTAATAGAATCTTAAAGCAGAAATACTATTTACAATAGCATTGCATTAATTTAAATTTATTTATTAAAAATAAAAAATAAATTAGCTTCACGCTGTATCCCGCACACAGCAGGGTAGGCAGAGGGAACCTAGTGTTAAGACACTCCGTTCCCCACTTTCTGCCGAATTCTGGAGGCATTACGTGTTGAGTGGCAGAACTCAACGCCGCGCTTTGCCTCAACACCAGAGCGAAGAAATGGAAATATAAATTTAAGTAAATATTTCATCTCCTCGAGTGGGGATCGAACCCACAACCAGTCGGTTTTGCAGTCACATCTCGTGCCGCTGCGCCACGACCGGCCTCAAAAAAAAATATTATTATGAACGTCACGATGTAGAGTAGGCATAGAGTAGGCACAGAAAGAGTTACCAGGGCGAAGAAATGAAAATATTAATAAATAACAATAACAATTGAATTCCCCGTGTAGGAATCGAAAGCACAACCGTCGCGTTGACAGTCACACGCCTGTACCAATGCGCCACAACAGCCTTAAATTTAATAAAAAAATAAAAAATAAACACAATTTAAATCAAAATTAATTTAATATTACCAATTGTGAAAAACAAAGACTTTGTTACAATAAATGACGTTTGCCCAATCTTATTTAACATTGCGACAATTGCATCAAAGTCCACATTCTACACCACATCCTCAACATCATGTAACGCAGATTCGTTTCCAGTGACATCATCATATATCCAGTGGCAATTTCTAATCATCAGCTTCGTGATCAACATTCAGATGGAAATAGAAAACGAAAGTTCTCCTTATCACGCCAACATTATACAAATTGATCTAATTCGAAACGTTGGTGTATTATGTGTTGTGCGGACAGAATATGTAATGGGCTGCACCGGAGTAAGCTGACATGTGTTAGAACGATGTTAATACATACTAATATAAGACTAATTGTATATATGTGAAAGTAGCTCTGTCTGTCTGTCTGTCAGCATTTAATTGCCAGTTTAGTGATTTAAATATCTATTCATATAGCATATGTGGACTGTGTGTAACTATGAAATGTATGTATGTATAATCCATGTTAAACATTATAATTATAATTATCATACATCCGAAACTTAGATAATAGTGCTCTACCGTTTGGCTTTCTCGAAAGCTTCACAAATTTCTTTTGCATTCTTTGTAAGTAAATTCTTAGAAAGATGGATTACCTGTGGCAATGTTTACAGGCGGATACGACATGGGTACCTTCAAAAAACGCGTCCATCTCAACCTTACACCGGCAACTGAACTTTAGCTGCTCTGTTGTTGTCATAAAGGGGCAGAACCGGGGTCGTGGGTAGCGGTGATTACTCTCCATTAGGTTACCCTTACGCGCGTCTGCCTTTTCCATAAATAAAGTAAAATGTGTCGGCCTGTATAAAGTATCATAACTTTATTTCTATTGCGTTTGTGCAACACAACAACAATGGAAGTAAGAGTTAATCAGCTTGGGTCGCCCGCCCCAGGTACAGTTGCGGCCACCTCTCCGTACATCCCGATGGCCCTGGCATGGCACAGTGAAGATAAGAACTTTTTCTCTTATGTCGTATAAAAATTTGTACATTAAAGATTTTGGAATACCAAACTTGTTTTGCGGCGTTGAGTTCAGCTAATTCACATGCTATGCCTCCGGATTGCGACAGAAAATGGAGAACGGAGTGCTTTAACACTAGGTTCCTCTGCCTACTCTGCTTATTGCGGGATACAGCTTAAAAAAAATAAAAAAAGTTGCTTAAATTTGTCAATATGATACTTGTAATTTGCATATTTTGTGCAGGTAGGCCTTAAGGATGTCAATATATAAATATGTTTGTACGTCATAATTTTTATATTAAAGCTTGACTGAAACCAAAGAATTTGATACGTTCTACAGCCTACGTATACGTGTTTATGGCTATATGTATATATACTATACTTTTTGATATACTTAGCGTTTTTCAATGCATTGTATAGCATTGTATAAGAATATAATAAAATAAATTTTACTTTAAGTCACAACAAAAAGCACTATTAATGTGCTTATGGTGACGGCCAGTAATAATCGGAAATAATATTACAACAGTTATAAGGAAGGAACGCGGGCTATAAATAATAAAAAAACATTATAAAAAACATAATAATATTTTAAAAAAAATCAGCTATACGCTGTATCCTGCACACAGCAGGGTACGCAGAGGGAACCTAGTGTAAGACACTCCGTTCCTCAATAATAATATTATTAGAATAATAATAAAATTATATTTATAGAAATCAGATAGATATATTATGAACTTATCAAATCTCGATACTGTAATAAAATATAAGTTATTGTCGACACTTAAAGTAGAGCATTTGAAATGTGATAAAATCAATCATAAATTTACTAAAAACGACCTTAGAATGTAATTTATGTGGTCATTTATAAATGTTTTTTTTTATAATTCTAGTAATTCAAATGTTAATTTAATTGAATTGGTATTGCAGAAAGTTTTTTTTTTGTAAATAACTGTACAAATTATATATGAATTTATCTGAATATATTTGAAAGACATAATAAAACTTCCCGTCGTTGCGCAGCGGCACAAACGTGTGACTGTATACGCGACAGGTTGTGAGTTCCATCCTCCACTCAGGGAAATTAAATCTGTATATTTCTTTATTCTGGTAACGAGATAAATGAGTTCCACCACGCAAGACGCAATTACTCGGGATTCGGCAAAGAGAAGAACATAAGTGTCTTAATGGGAACAGAGGGCCTTAACGTTAGGTTTCCGCACACAAGCAGAGAAAGCGGACCTTATCAGAAAAGTATACGGAAGTGGATGTTAAAATTTTAAATATACGGTTACGAAGCAACCCGCGGCGTTGAGTTTCATCACTCAACACGTTCTGCCTTTAGAAGTCGGCGGAAAGTGGAGAAGTGAAGAAGTGTTTTAATGGAAAACGGAGTGTCCCAACACTACTTTTCCTCTAGGTAGGTCCCCTCTAGGTTGCCTCTGCCTACCCTGCTAAGTACGTAATAAAAATTACAAATATTATAAATTATTACAAATATATTTATTTTATTACAAATGTAATTTAAGAGTTTTTAACTGTTAGTTATGTATTCATGTTTGTGAATGTTCACTTTAGTTGTCACTTTGAATATTCACAAATCTCACTTCCTCGTATGCAACGCAATAATATCATAAGTAAACTACTTTTTAAAATATTTTTATATAAAATGTGTATTTTTTTAATGTGCGATAAATCTTTGTAAAAAAATGTTTATCCTTTTTCGTTTAAAAATATGAATCACTAAACACATCACAATATGATCGCCAAAGAGATTCTTCTAAATGTCCCGCATTCTGTTAGATTGAATTAAAAATATCACAGCAGAAGATTTTTAATACTCCAGGAATGTATAATAATATACGGAATTGTAATTGTGTCTGTAAACGCGACGGGCTGTGGGTCGTTTCCCCACTCGATGAAATGAAATATTTAATATTTTCATTTCTTAACCTCTAGTGTTGAGGCAAACCACGGCATTCTTCCTGGCTATATGCGGGAAATAGAGTGACGCTTAAAAAAAAAGAATTGTAGCCTTGATAGCATGCAGTCAAGCTCTAATAAACTAAATTAGGTATTTAATTTAGTTGAGTAATAAGGAATATTTCAAAAATGTTATAAAATATACGTAAATATTCTAAATATGTATAGATATGTATGAAATTTGAAATTTAAATATAATAAATTGTTCCAAAATTAGGTATTAGCAAAGAAATGCATATGCAGAACAACTTGTTTGGGTTCTTTGCAATAGCACACGTGATTTTGTTCGTGTAGTCGTATTAAATAATTTTAAATAAACTTTTGAAATGAAACTATTTTAACCGGATAGTTTCGAACACTTTACAGTAGTCCGTGGTCACGGGTAGACTGAGGTGGCATTCGTCTGTCATAGTTGGCATAATTATTATATCAAACTACCGCCCACGATATAATAAAAAGAGAGTGTTTTGACACTAGTTGTCCATTGATTGCTGGAGCCATAAAAGTCAAGGAAAAAAGTAATATTAAAAAAAAATTGAAATCACTAGCGGCCAGCCCGGGCACAATATTTTATGTTGATTGATATATTTGCATAGAAAGTAAGTAATTTATGTAAGGTGGAGCTGAGCGAAGCTATTGTAATTTTGGCAAATTTTTGCGAAAATTTGCGAAATTTTCGCGAAAATTTGCGAAATTTTCTATTTTGTCCGTACGCGCTGGGTTAGGTCAGTCAAAGTTCAATCTGTGCGCGTGAATTTCAAAACGCTCCACAGCTTCACTCTATGCGACACATTTTGACCATTTACTCAAAAACTACAATTACAATTATTACCAAACTACTTCGCTGGTATCATCGTGTCGTCCACGACGTTCCTGCAAAAATTCTGAGCTGTAGGTTTAACGTTGGAGGAGGAGTAACATTACAACGAAACACACTTTTCTATGGATACAACCACAGGGCATTGGCCCACCCCAATGCGGCGGAGAAAGACCATCACTCCGTCGTCCGTCTCTCCTCTCCCTCTGCGGGGGGCAGAAAGAAGAATATCTAGTTGTACACTTTTGACCAGTAAGACCAAGACCAATTAATACAGTGCGAACTTTCATCCGGAGGCCGGTCGTGGCGCAGCGGCACGAGGTGTGACTGCAAAACCGACTGGTTGTGGGTTCGATCCCCACTCGAGGAGATGAAATATTTACTTAAATTTATATTTCCATTTCTTCGCTCTGGTGTCGAGGTTAAGCGCGGCGTTGAGTTCTGCCACTCAACACGCAATGTCTCCAGAATTCGGCAGAAAGTGGGGAACGGAGTGTCTTAAGACTAGGTTCCCTCTGCCTACCCTGCTGTGTGCGGGATATAGCGTGAAGCTAATTTAATTTAATTTAATTTTATTTAACTTTCATCGAGTGAGTGAGATCGAGTCGAGATAAACATTATCTTTTATTT
Source organism: Heliconius erato x Heliconius himera (assembly GCA_013421005.1). NCBI lineage: Eukaryota > Metazoa > Arthropoda > Insecta > Lepidoptera > Nymphalidae > Heliconius > Heliconius erato x Heliconius himera. The sequence goes on along the minus strand of JAATLQ010036894.1, from coordinate 95,865 downwards.
TTATTAATTAAATCTTTAGATAAAAAAAAATATTACAAGTATTTGAAAAAAATGCAGGTATTAACGCTACATAGAGTAAAGTGAAACTACTTTACTATAATCTCTATCGTTGATTTAACAATCTTTGGTTCTATCTTCGATTTCAATCGTTATTTTATTTTGTTAAGAATGACTTAATACTTAATCAGATCAGATTTCCTCTAATAAGTCACGATTATTGTCGACAGAGAAAATTGCATTATAACTGTGTGGAAAGATCTCCTTGTGATAGAATTTGTCTATTGTTTTTTATATTGTTATAATAAAGGCCAGTCTATGAGTGCGGCGAGTTGTGAGTTCGATGCCCATTTGAGGCAATGAAATATTTAATATTTACATTTCCTCGCACTGATAATGAGGCAGAGTGCGGCGTTGTTTTAGTACTCAATATGCAATATAGAATTCGGTGAAGAGTGGGGAACGGAAGAGTTTTAATGGAATCAGAGTGTCTTAACACTTGGGGCACATCTCAGGGACCCTCTGCCCCTACTACGTGCGGGATACAGCGTGAAGCTAAAACAAATATGAGTGTACTAATAACATGTAAAAAAAAAATTTAAAGTGTTATTCCACACTTAGGATAGAAAAATACTTATTTAGAATGACGTATAAAAATTTTAATGTAGCGGGACTCGAATCTGCGCCTCCTGGAAACCGACCAGACGCTCTGACCACTAAGCCATACGTTCTCATCAAGCTACGTTCAAATTTTTACACGTTATTCTAAATAAGTATGTGTACAATTAGTACATAAAATAATAGCAAAACACTCATATTATTAAAACTATTACATATAATAAAACTCATAAATAATTTACTTATATGAATATTATACAATTTATGATTTATTACGGTGAATAAGTAAATATGTGAAACGTTCTCGCTCCCTTTAATAACTTGTTAAGTATTTGGTAACTCACCATGTTGCTATTTGCAATGTAAACTTAATAAACAAATATTATGTATAAGAATAATTAATTTTGCTCTTACATAAGCTGTTGTGCAATTGTTGATATGCAACTGAAAATGTTAAAATATTTTAATGCTGGACAAATAATTTTGTTATTTTTGTAGAGATTTTCTTATAATTTTTAAAGTTCCGCACTTTAAAAAATATTGCGAAAGGATGCACTCGTATAGTAGATTAACTACAGTTATAAGTAATTTATAATTTTTATGTGTTTTGTGTCTTGTGTGTTTGTTTTATTTTTTTAGCTATAAGTCCATACGACAGTACTCTAGGTGTCGATAACGAGGTGAATTTCATACTAAATGCAGGAAAAATGGAGCACAAATGCTCGTATCTTTTGATTGCGTTGACTTAGAGCTCAATTTTTTTTTGTACTTCAAGGGAGTGTTAACTTGAATATTAGATATGAATACCTCCACGCGGTTTATGAATAAATCGTTTTGATGGACGGTAAGATGGATAACAAAGTAAGAATAAAAAAGTTACTAAGGCTTTTATGTCTGTCTGTCAATATCATTTTTCCCAGAAAGGAGAAAGATCAGCTCTTAAGCAGAAATTAATATCAAATAATAAGGCTTAAACTTAGTTTCTTCGAGGTTCGAGGCTACAGTGCCTCGAACCACAGAAAAAACTAGGTTTTAAGTTAACGCTATCAAAAGATATCACCGTCTATGCATCGTTTTTGCAGCATTTTGTAAGTCTGTGGATCCAATGAATGAAGGAAGGAGATTATTAAATCACAAATCTGTAAATATTATTCAATTGATTTTGTGTACGGATATTTTATAAATTACTATACCAAATACCCATATAAATTTCTATTTTGATTTAATAACCAACTCATAGAAATCACATTTCATAAATACATATTATAATCATTTAAGTATTAGATATTGATAGCGACTGTTGAAAAAAATTACATTACAATATATTAACATTAATAGTGAATTAATCTATATAGTTCTCTACAGTAAATTTTATCTTGATCAAACATTCTCTTGAAAAAATTAAAGTCGTGTCTCCTGTTCTTACATTGTTACTGTACCCTACTGTTTGTCAAATGGAGAAATCTGATAATTTTATTTAATGTTTATTTATAGAGTTTACAAAAGGGTTTCCTCACATTCACTGGCTTGGAAAATACTGAAGCTTTGCCAACGCAATTGAAGCTTTTAACAGTTGTATTTTATTATTTATTATATGCGTTGTTTGAAGTCGTTCAGTCATAATATATTAAGAAAATACTGAAGATATAAAATTTATACGAACTTTGGTGATCACATTTATTAAAATAATAAATTTTTAGACGTCAGTTGTGGCACCGAGATCGAGGCACAAGCGTGCTGTAAACGCGACAGGTTGTGGGTTCGATTCTCACTCGTGGAAATTAAATATTTAAATATTTTCATTTCCTCGCTTTGGTGTCGAGGCCAACACGGCGCGGTGCTGAGTTCTGTCAAGCAATACGTACTGCTTGAAAAATTCAGCGGAAAGTGTGGAACGTAACTGTCTTAATGAGAATGGAGTGTAAGTGATCACTGGGTTCTCTCTGTCTACTTTATACTATGCGGGATACAGCGTGAAGCTAAGAAAAATATTAAATCACTTTTAAAACGAACATATGTATATTTTTAATTTCTTGGGATATTTATTGTATATAAAAATACGTAGAAATATATGATATAGTAAGAGAGAAGTACATAGCAAAGAATACTCAAACAGACTAAATTCTTACATAGATAATTTATAGGAATTATTCTAACAAAAAATACATGATATTTTAAATATTGAATAACTTTACATATTTTTTGTCAAACCATTTTAGTCATTTGATTTATTTTATAATTGCTTAGTATAAAAACGATATAGTTTAATTTAAATTTTATTAATTTTTTATATTATGCAATAAAGGATATCTCAACTCGTGTATTCAGGTAATTAGATCAGAAACCAAGAAATTTTGAAATATACATTATTTAAATATAATTTTTAAAAATATTGTGATTACCTTCCGGTTTCCGTTTCTTTAAATCCGGTTACAATTATATATATACGAGTAAAATAACTCATTAAATAATGTTAATTTTAACAGGAAGCCTTTGTCGCTAATTTTGAATAAACTGGTTATAAAGTAAATATTTAAATAAACTTCTTCTACTTGTTTTAAAATGCACGTACGAATGTGTGATTTTTTCATGCCAGAATTTCCCATAAATTGTTTTAATTTTTTTTTGTTATTTCATTAGATATTTTTTCACATACAGAAGACTTGGATTTTAAAATTAAGAATTACGTGCGTTATTTAAATAATCAAACACATCGTATACATACATGTTTTTTTTTAAATAAAAAAACCACCGATAAAATTAAAAAGTTGGAGCTAGGTGCAAATATATGTATGTATATATTATCATTAGGTATATTATATTAAAAAAAAAAAACAATCCAATTAAGGTTATATATTAAGGCACGCTTTTACTAACACCTACATAAACCTTGGTCTGTAGATTGTTCTTACGACAGTCCTTGGTCTAATTGTGCGGAAAACAATTGAAAGTTAACAATAACTATAAATTATTATATTATCGTTTGTCTACACTGCCCTGGCTGACCTAAGTATGCCTTTTCACATTGACTGGGATTTAAAGCATATTTTTGAAGTCTTATAGGTAAATATCTGATTGCGTGTGGTGGCTATAGGTTTAAATATATTTTTTTCAGTTCCACACTGTATCCCGCATGTAGCAAGGTAGGCTGATGGAACATAGTGTTAAGACTCTCCGCTCCCCATTTTCCGTCGAATTCTAGAGACATTGCGTGTTGAGTGACGAAACTCTATGCCGTTTAAATTAAAACCGTAGTTAACCGAAATTTTAGCTTTACTCTTATAATAGAGCAGGCAGAAAAAAAATTGTCTCAATAATGTCCGCTTCGGAATCATTATTATTCTATAATAATGTTGAAATATCAATATCGTATTTGATACAAAGCGGGACGGTAATTTTATTGCCAATAGAAATATTTGTTTAGTAAGTAGTAATAAGATCTAAAGTTGTCGGCATAATTATAAAAACTAAATATATATTTTTTACCTAACATCCTTTGTTTCCGGAAATAACAAAAATAAGTATGCGGAAATCTACATATAATATGTAAACTACGATTAGTAAAAAGACTTATTATTGAAAGTGTCATAGATAAAAAAGAACATTCAGTGAAAGTGCGAGGATATCAATTATAGCATCGACTACCAATATCTTGTTAGTTCCTGTCAATCTCTCGTACATACTTTTATTCTTATTTATATTTAATACGACATCTCCGTTTCTTTGCTTGCGTGGAATTTAAAACAAATTATAGAAAAAAGATTATGAAAAATTCTATAAATTTATCTATTCTATAAATTTATGAAATATCATTTCTAAGAATATTCAAACTATTTTTTCACTATATTATTGGACTGCAAAAGCAATGGTTATTGATTCAAACTTATTTGAAGAAATGGTTAAAATTAAAATTATGTGGCTTGTTAAAATTTAAGTATTGCTATCAATTGTATGGCTACATTTTAAGTTCTGCCAGTCCCTCCTATATACGCACGTCTTGAATTCAGAATGATCAATGAATGAGAATGGAGAGTTCGGAAACTAAGTTCACTTTGTCTACTTTTATATGTACTTAGAAAAATGCGTAAGGCTGCAAAAATACACAAAAGAAAAGTTTATTTTATAACTTATAACAATTTTTTAATGACACTGTAAAAGTTGTATATATAAGTTTTTTTTTTGAGGCCAGACGTGGTGCAGAAGCATAAAGTTGGACTATAAAGTCTACTTACTGGTCGTGGGTTCGATCCCCACTCGAAGAAGTGAAATATTTATTTACATTTATATTTTCATTTCTTCGCTCTGATGTCGAGGCAAAGTGCGGCTCTGAGTTCCGCCACTCAATACGCAATGCCACTAGAACTCGGCGGAAAGTGGGGAACCGAGTGTCTTAACACTAGGTTCCCTCTGCCTGCCCTGCTGTATGCGGAATACAGCGTGAAGCTGATAAAAAAAGTATTTTTTTTACTATATAATTCATAGTAGAACTTCTTGTTATTACTTTAAAGTTTTAAACCTTTTGTTTATTCCAATGAGAGCATTGTTGGTTGTGTTATTTGACATTTGTTCCGGTTTGCGCAACTATTTTATATTGACAAGTTGCTGCAATAATATAATATGCTTTACCACGATCTATGGAAATAATCGAAATTGTAAACATCAGTAACTATTAGAGGCCAGCCGCAGGGACACAAGTGTGTGAATTTAAATTTGACAGGTTGTGGGTTCGATTCCCACTCGAGAAAATTAAATATTTATTTATTTAATTTTTTTACTCTGGTGTCGACGCAAAACGCGATGTTGAGTTCCGTCACTCAACACGCAATGTCTCCAGAATTCGGTGGAAAGTGAAGAGCGGAGTGTTATAACACTTGGCTCCGTCTGCCTACCTTGCTAAATGCGGTTATGAAGCTCAAAATAATGTATAATATGATATATTATTAAAATTATATACTGTTTTATAATACCTGTATCCATAAGCTATGCCTATCTGAATGCTATAGGTAATTCTGGGTTGTACACTTTACTTTTACCTCATTTAATTTATTTAGAATTTTGTGCCTTAATTTAATTTAGATGGCAAGGGAATTAAAAAAAAGATTAAGATACAACGCTTTATAGTTGCTTTTAGTTTAAATTATATGTATATATACTTACTAAATTTTTACTGTTTGAGCCTTGAATGACTATATTATTAAACATATTTTAGTAGCAGTCGTTTCGATTTTTTTTAAACTAGTAACTAGGCACACCATATAACAATTTTTCAACAATATTAAGTAATATTAAATCAAATCAGCTTCACGCTGTATCCCGCACACAGCAGTTTAGGCAGAAGGAACCTAGTGTTAAGACACTCTGTTCCCCACTTTCTGCCGAATTCTGGAGGCATTGCGTGTTGAGTGGCAGAACTCAACGCCGCGCTTTGCCTCGACACCAGAGCGAATAAATGGAAATATAAATTTAAGTAAATATTTCATCTCCTTGAGTGGTGATCGAACCCACAACCAGTCGGTTTTACAGTCACACTTCGTGCCGCAGCGCCACGACTGGTCTCAAGAATTAAGTAATATTAAGTAATAGCAAGAAATTCAAAGATATAATTAAGGTAGGCTGAGATCACGCTCTATTCACACCATGTAATCTGGTTCACACAATTTAGCAGGTCATAGCGCTCACCGTTCCGCCTATGACAATAAACAACTTATTATGTCATTTAGAATACTCTTTTCTGTCTGAAAATGTTATAAAAGTAAGATTTTAAACTTTTTTATTTAAGTTTATTTGGATAATAAAAAATATCCAACAAATTCTCACTCAATTTATATCAGCCTTTTGACGATCACTGGTTCGTCTATTCCAAACGTAACAGTGTAGGTAGAATTCCCCGAGTCGGAATCGAACCCACTCCCACCCATTCGTCGATAGTCCCACGCTTGTACCTCTGCTCCACGATACGGCTTCAAAAAAAGTCATTTAAAAATTAAATAAAATATTGTCGCATTAGGCTTATTATTTTACCGTCTTCTGACAGACGAAAGCTTTAATACACCCAAACCACTACACTAGACCACTGGCTCCCAACCAGTGGTTTGCGGACCACCAGTGGTCCACACAAGCCTAAATACGGTCCGCGAACGATTTTAATTTGATGACTGGGGATGATGAGGTGAAGTTTCTGTTTAATTATCACAGTTTAGTTTTATTATACCTACATGCATAGTGATATAAAAATGATCCTTGACCAAGAAAAGGTTGGGAACACAGCACTAGACAAATCAAATAAAAATACTTATTTATTACTTATATATATATTGAAAGTTGTTTCATATAAATAAATATAACTTAATTTAAATTTATTCATACTCACATACAATAGTGAACTGCATATAAAAATCACCTAACAAAAAATAGCTGTGCAATAATAAATCTATTTTTTTTTATATTAAACTATTAATAAAAATTTAATATCTCTCGACCTTAAAGCAATCAGCGTTCTATTTAATTAGAGAATGGATTAAATATTATATCATATTATCTATGATACAATTCCGCAGCTCGAACTTTATTACCAGATTACAACAAGATTACGTCAATATCAGTTGATATTAGTAGTATTGTCGTTGTTGGTGTTGATTTATTATAGAGATATTTGTCAGCTTCACGCTGTATCCCGCACACAGCAGGGTACGCAGAAGGAACCTTGTGTTAAGACACTCCGTTCCTCATTTTCCGCTGAGTTCAGGAGGCATTGCGTGTTGAGTGGCGGAACTCAACGCCGCGCTTTGCATCGTTACCAGAGCGAAGAAATGAAAATATAGGTAAATGTAAATAAATATTTCATATCCTCGAGTGGGGATCGAACCCACAACCAGTCGATTTTACAGTCACACTTTGCGCCCCTGCGCACGACTGGCCTCTATTCAGATTATTTGTTTTTTGTCATATTGATCTTACAACACTCTAAGAGGAGGCACCCATCCTGTTTAATATCTATACTTTATATCCACAGTGTTAATATCTATAGTTTATAATTTTATGTTAAAAAGTTCAATTAAATAAAGACATTACACGAACTACAGTTTTCTTTACATCATTCTATACAGCAGACAACATGTGTAATACACATACTCGTACTGGACCTTTACATCTGTTATTATTTATTAACAGAAACTATTATATATTTCGGACGCAGTACATGCACTAACAGACTATATTGTAACAGGGATGGATAATAAAGAGAAATGTATCGCAATTTTCCTAGATCTAGCCAAAGCATTTGATACTGTCTCCATTCCGATTCTATTAACTAAATTAGAAGGCTTGGGAATCAGAGGATTACCGTTACAATTTTTCAAATCCTACTTAACCGGCCGTTCACAAAGGGTTAAAATAGATCAGTGGGTAAGTCAACCTCTTCCTATCACCTATGGCGTTCCCCAAGGTAGTATAGTTGGTCCCACACTATTTATAACTTATATTAATGATTTAGGCAAACTCCCTATAACAAATGGCAAGATCATTACATTTGCGGATGACACAGCACTTATATTTAAAGCTAAATCTTGGGAAGAAGTATTCTATTATGCTCAAGAGGGTATAAATAAGATTATGAATTGGCTAAATAATCATCTTCTAACTTTGAACATCGAGAAAACCAAATACCTTACCTTTTCTATTCACAAGCTATCTAGTCCATCAAATTTACAGCTCATCGCTCACTCTTGCAAGTTCTCACACCAGTCTCATTGTTCCTGTAACCCTCTCCAGCGGGCTGAAGTGGTTAAATACTTAGGAATAGACATTGACCACAATTTAAGCTTCGAGCCTTATCTCAATAATCTCTCAGTAAGATTACCCAAGTTAATTGTCATCTTCAAAAACCTGAGGCACAGAGCCATCCTAAAAGTAAGTGCTTTTCTTCCTATCCTATATCCTACTAATGACCTATATAAATTATGGAACGTACTCACTGTGAGACAATTTTTTATCCTACAAACAATATTAAAAAAACACGCCGATATATCTTATATCTCAAAAGAAAATGCAACTAAACGTAGGAAAGGTAAAGTGTGCCCTACATCTACTCACAGAACTAAATTTTCTCACAATTTCTATTGTTTTCTTGGTAGCTTCCTCTATAATAAGATAAATGCAAAATTTTTATTCTACAGCTTCAATAAATTTAAAACTAAAAAAGTTCTCACTGAATGGCTATTAGGCATGTCATATGACTCTACTGAAAAAATAATAGCTACCTAATCAAATCATAAAAACACATAAACACACACAAACACATACTAACGCAAACACACACACACACACACACCAACGTACAACATCCAACTTATTCATTATTCTGCAATAGCAACCTATAATTATAATATGAATGTAAATAATGTTTGTTAATGTACCTATTCTTGTAGTTTTTTATATTGTATTTACGTGTATTTCTCTATTATTTGTATATCACCTACTTTAATAATAATACCGTACATATCTGTATTTTTAGACATTCCGCGAGTGAGAACCTGGCGACTAGTAACACAAGCTCAGAGCTTAGTACAAGCGTCAGTCTCACATGATTGTAAATAATATTCTATGTACCTAAATATAACCTTTTTTTTTGTATACTTTACATTGTGTGGAGAAATAAATTATTTTTATTATTATTATTATATATCTAAGGATATGTCAATTTTTTTAATGTTATTGTTTTTAACCGACTTCTGTAAGAGGAGGAGGCTATCAATTTATATTTTTGTTGTTAATATTTAGGTAATGTAGCAATTGAAACTTACTTATCAGCTATGAAGTAGGAGTGAGCTGAATTACTTCTCTTGTTACAACAGTTACATATTATTTTAGTCATTAAAAGATTTTAAATTATTAATTTCAAAATTAAAATCAGCTTCAAGTATCCCGCGCACATCAAAGTAGGCGAAGGGAACCTAGTGTTAAGACACTCCGTTCCCAACTTTTCGCCGAATTTCAGATGTGAGTGGCAGAACGCAACGTTGCGCTTTGTGATACTTTACGATTGCTCGACCTCAGAGCGAAGAAATGAAAATATAAATTTAAACAAATGTTTCTCGCGTGGGCATCGAATCCACAGCCAGTCGCGTTTATAGTCACATATTTCTGCCTTTGCACCACGACTGACCCTAAATTATTATAACCTAATATTATAACTATTAGGTATTATAACTAGTCGTGGCGCAGTGGCACAGTGTGTGTGTAAAGACGATTGGTTGTGGGTTCGACCCCCACCCGAGGGGGTGAAATATTTTCTTAAATTTATATTTCCATTTCTTCGCTCTGGTGTCGACGGCAAGCGCGGCGTTGAGTTCTGCCACTTAATACGCAATGCCTCCAGAATTCGGCAGAAAGTGAGGAACGGGGTGTGTTAACACTAAGTTCCAAGATTTCAAATATAACTAAAGAAATATTTTTCTTCATAAAATAATCGATCATTATTTACATTTCACATCATTTATAAAAAAAGATAGACTTGAAGGTTATCTATACAATTATAATGTTGTACGCCCATGTTTGACATTCATTTGTTTCCTGCACTTAAAGCTATGAAAACTATCCGGTGTGATATAGATATCACATTTGACGTGTATTGTTATTGGAAATGATCGATGTTTGTATTATTTTTTTTTAACTTAACATAGAAGGGAACACAGAGGGATAGGTTCCCTCTGTATTCCCTTCATATATACAGCGGGACTTAACCCCGCTCCTCACTTTCCACCGAATTCTGGAAACTGCGTGTTGAGTGACGGAACTTATCATTGTATCCCGTGATCCCGCTGTATATATGAAAGGAACGCAGAGGGATAGGTTCCCTCTGTGTTCCCACCATATATCGATAAAGCTGATGCTAAGGATTGTCTCAAGAGAGTGTCGTTCTCCAATTTGTACCCCATTTCGAGATTCATTATGTCGATGGGTAGCGGAATTCAACGCCGAACTTTGTTTAACCACATCGAGGGAATTTAACAACGACAGAATTTTTCCTGGACGAGAAATCAAACTTGTAATTGACATATGTTATCTGAAACAGTCGCCACGACTGAGAGCGATGGCGATGTTTTGTTAGATTTTTTTTTTTTGAAAAAAGTATCTAGTAAGTAAACGGAAAAGCAAATAATAATAATAATATCGTAATAGTTCTTTTTTCATATATTACTATAATTAACACAAATTTCAAGCTGAAGTTCGGGTTGAAGGTTGCGGGTTCGATGTCCACTCGACCGGATGAATTATTAATTATTATTTTTTTCATTTGTTTGCTCCGGTAAGAAGAAAAAGCGCAGTGTTGAGTTCCACCACCAAACACGCAATACCTTAAAAAATCGGCAGAAAGTGGAGAACGGAGTGTTTCAAGTGACTGACTAATAAGCTGAAAAAATAAATAAAAAAAATTAACACAGTATTTACATTCAAAGGATAATTTTTAACGCTAAAAGCATTTCATAATTATATTTTAGTCAAGGTTTCTAAAAGCACTTGTTGGTTACAGCCATTGTTATTTAAGCACTTAGCTACAGAGCAATATACATAATATATATTCGAGGCCACGGCCAACCGAAACAGTAAAAAGTAATTTAAATAGGAATTTCTTTGTTATCATAGAGAAGTCTAGATTTTTTTTTATATAAAAAAAATATTTTAAAAATACAGATTATTTTGAAAATTTATATTTTGTTATTCTTCAGGGGATCGTATAGGGCATGGCGCTAGGCACTGCGCTACGGTAAGTATTTGTTTCACACTGTATCTCGTACATAGCAGGGTAGACAGAGGGAACCTAAAAACCTAGTATTAAACAACTTTCCTTCCTTTCCGCTGAAATCAGTTGGCAATGCGTGTTGAGTAGCAGAGTTCAGATTATAAAACTCTTCAAAAATTCGCGTCATTCTTTGTGAGAAGCTTCGACGTCAACCAGACAAGAAGACCAGACCAGACAGAAGGACAAGGGAAATATCAAATATTTAAATCTACCGAGATGGAATCGAACCCACACCCTCGCGTTTACATTGGAAAATATTTTACATTACAGTAAAATTTTCCTTAGTTGCCTTATTGTTATATTGTTCTGGAACTAAGACAAAATATAAAGCGGGAGAAATTTGAAATCGATGTGAATCTAAGAAACAGCGTTAAAACTGAAACTTAAATATGAAAAAATATAATAATAACATACATTACTACTCATAAAAAATGCATACTTTCTACAAATATTTGAAAATAAATAGTTCATACTTTCTTTCATATTGGTATGTTATTCTAGTCTCAAGCCGACCTACCTGTGTACTTCGATAGTGGTCAGTTGAACGACTTTTGATACTCAGTTGTTGTGTAATTGCAAATCAGAGACAGCCAATTGCATTTCTAGGAAGGCATTGTTTATATAAACGTATAGGTTTGGCAGAGAACTTTGAAGGCGACACGGCAGTGGCGTACGAATATTCTGTAATATAATGTAGTGCATTACTTTAAATCAGGGGTTCCCAACCTTTTCTTGATCAAGGACCACTTTTATATCATTCTTGGTAGCAGGGACCACTACGCATGGAGGTATAATAAAAATTAAATGTGATAATCAAACAGAAACTTCTCCTCACCATCCTCAGTCATAAAATTAAAATCGTTCGCAGACCATATTTAGGCTTCTGCTGACCACTGGTGGTCTGCGGACCACTGGTTGGGAACCAGTGCTTTAAATAATATATTATCTTGCTTTAATGGAACATTCGCTGAATAATTTTAGATATTTGAGTAATTTGATATTGTGCCAAACGTTATGTTACGTAAAAAAGAAATAAGATCTTTATTTTCTTTCTGATCAGTCAATCGAATTATAATTTTTAAAAATTTTATATGGATAAATTCTTATGGAATATTTAATATGTTTATATCCTCACTCTGGCGTCGAGCCAAAGCACGGCGTTGGGTACCGCCACTCAACATGCAATGCCCCAAGGGCGGAAAGTGGGGAATGGAAGTTTCTTGATGAGAATAGAGTGTTAAAGCCACTAATTTCCAAGATTCTGTCTACCCTATCGTGGACATAGACGGCGACGTAAAAAGTAAAACTGAAAAAAAGTATATAATTTTCTTACATTTCAGCTAACAAAATTTAAGATTTTTTTTTATATATTGTCCATTTTATAAACAAAACTCGTTATAAAATCAAATAAATGTTTTAATCGCCAAATATTCCTGCTTTACTGTTAAGTGTTTTATAGTGGTATAATTGTCTAGATCACATATTTATGCATATTAGGAGCCTTTGAATATTAATTCGGTATATAGTCTCTCTCTCTATTTGATATATTTACAAGGTCAATTTTCCGAGACTAAAAATGCGTAATATATATTATAATCCCTCTTGGAAACGTTAAACTATTTTTTTTACGTTATTCCGAATATTTTTCTATTTTTATTGTGTTTAAAAAAAATAAAATATGTATGTTAAGTTTGCTTCTTTACCTTCGCATAATAATAACAATATTAAATATTATTAAAGAGTAAATATAAACGCTGAAGTAAAAATTAAAAAATATTAAGTAAGAAATAATTTGTCGCCTAGTATGATTATAGTCTTATGAAAATTATTTAAAATACGCTTTTATTTCATTACATAATTATGTAGTCATTCTGAAAATAATGATTTCTTATATTGAAATAAAAAATAAACACGTTGAGGCCAGTCGTGGTGTGGGGGCAATAGCGTGTGGCTGTAAACGCGACAGGTTGTTACGTTTCCCTCTAGAGGAAACCGACTGGTTGTGAGTACGATCCCCCCTCGAGGAGATGAAATATTTACTTAAATTTATATTTCCATTTCTTGGCTTTGGTGTCGAGGCAAAGCGCAGCGTTGAGTTCTGCCACTCAATACGCAATGCCTCCAGAATACGGCAGAAAACGGAGTGTCTCCCTCTGCCTACCCTGCCGTGTGCTGATTTATACAGCGTGAAGGTGATTTATACAGCGTGAAGCTGATTTATTTTTTTATTTATTTATTATAATTATTTAAAATCCAAGAAGCATTCTGCTAGCACACGGTAAATACAGCAAGTAAAAATAAAGCACTCCAACAAGTACCGCAACAGTTTGCCACTAGCGATTGTAAAGTTGACAGGATAGTTATTTATTCGAATGAATGCCGCCAGTATCGATTTTATCATTACCGAATTTACATTCTAAAAGTAGAGCTACGTTCCGATCGGTTATTTTGTCCGATTTTGCCTCGGGCTGGTATCGAATACGGAGGGATAGATCTGATACTTGAAGGAAGGAAATACAAAAAATATTGATTCTTGTTAAATAGTATATATTTTTATTCTTCAAATATTAAGATACCAGTTGTGGTGCAGTGGCACAAAGTATAACTGTAAACGCGACAGGTTGTGGGTTCGATTTTCACTCAACATGCAACTCCAGAAGTCTTAATACTAGGTTCCCTCTGCCTACCCTGATATGTACGGGATACAGCGTGACGTTTTAAAAATATTATGTTACATACTTAAAGATATTTTGAGCTATCTTGTTTCTACAAAATGTCTTTCATAACATGTTTACTTTAAGACATCTTAATCGTGGTCGTTGTCGGAGTTAATACCGCGGTTGTAAATTCGAATCCGAAACGTAGTTTTTATTTTAAAAAATCCTAAATCAGCTTCACGCTGTATCCTGCACACAGCAGGGTAGGCAGAGGGAACCTAGTGTTGAGACATCCCCATTTTCCGCCAAATTCTGGAGGCATTTCGTGTTACGCCGCGCTTCGCTTCAACACCAGAGCGAAGAAATATAAATTTAAGTAAATATTTCATCTCCTCAAGTGGGGATTGAACCCACAATCAGTTGATTTACAGTCAAACTTTGTATTAATATGTTTTTTTTTAGTTTCATTTAACACAACGACAAGACTATACAAGCTCTGTGACCATTTTACAACATTTATTGAGTAACTATAGTTGGCTACAACCAAGCCGTGTTAGGGCACAATCGATACGAATCTCAGTTTAATTGTAATTTCAATTCAAATATAAACAGATTTATATTTTATTGTTATTCGATTAGTTTGTTTTGCTACGTGATGGCCTATTATTTGGAATCTTTGTAATTCTTCTATTGCTATTAGATATACTTAAGTTTAATAAAAAAACCAGAAACAGAAAAGGAACCAATTGTAAATTTAAATTTATTTTGTTACAATTTCCATACAATCGATGTTAATATAATAAAACTTTTTAGTTTATTAGTAAATTGTGCTAATCTTAGGCAATACTGGTTCGATTTAAATAATTATTTTTATACTGTACAGTTAGTTTATCGAGATAAGCTACAGGCTATATTACATCACGTTAATCGTTTTGATGTAATCCACTGTACTTATCGGCATTTCAGTTATCTTACCCCGTATTTATAAATGGCTCTCAATTTTAAGATCGATCTTGAGAGGCAGTTTTAATTAATAGATTATATTAAAATAGCATCTCAAGATTGCTCTCAAGATCGATCCCAAAGTTGAGAGTGATTTATAAATACGGGCCTTAGAATGTCTCGTCCTAGGATTTGTAAGAGTCATGCTCTTACAAACCCTAGGAAGATGAAGACAAAGCCGTTGATAAAAGCTAGTACATAATAAAGTGTGCATTTTTTGGCATTACTCATATTCCTTTTATAGATCTATCTGAACTTAAAATTTAGTTTATACAATAGGGATAAAATTTCTTAAAACACATTGAATTTTAATGTCAAATGTTGAGTGGCGGATCTCAACGTCGCGCTTTGTCTCTACACCAGAGTCGCGTTTAGTCCCACGCATTTGGCCCTACGCCACGACTGGCTTCTAGCTTATATTTAAAAATTAAATCAGCTTCACGCTGTATCCCGAACGCAGCATTGTAGGCAGAGGAAACATAGTGATACACTACGTTCCTCACTTTCTGCTGATTTTTTTTAAGGTATTGCGTGTTAAGTGGCGGAACTCAATGCTGGGCTTTTATCTCCGTGCCATAGCGAAGAAATGAAAATATTAAGAAATAATAATTCATTGCCTCGAGTGGGGATCGAACCCACAGCCGTAGCTTTGCAGTCACACTCTTGAGCCCTTGAGCTTATATAATCGAAAAAATGTCTTAACACATAATAAAGATTACAGTAGGTATAAACCTATTAACTAACTGACTTACTCATATCATAAAATATCAGTAAACAAATACACTAGCATATACCTTTATACCTTATTTTATAATACCTAAGCTAAGAACAGATACCTAACGATTTTAATTGGCCACGAGTTTATTAGAATTATTGTAATGCTTAGAGAATGTTTGCACACAGTAGGTGTTCGTTGACCGTAATTTAAATTATATGTAACAATGTGAGCTTATTTTACACCTAATTTTACTAAAACTTGAACTAAAACTCTGACCTGAGACCTCCGTGGGATTAGAACTATGTACCTAGGCCGAAAATTGCCGATTCGATTAAAATTTACCTTATTAGAAAACCGTAAGTTATAAATTACTATTATTTTAATTTTATCGACATTTAATACGATAAAATATTGTAGGCTATATAGTTAAGCTTTAAAATTAAATATGTTTGAAAATACATAGATTAGGAGAAGGAAACGGCTCAATCGATTTGAATTCAATTTTCACTTTTGTATTATGGCAACTTTTATTAAATTGTAGTGGTTCATAAATAAAAGAGTTATGTCAATATAAGGTGTCGCATGCTACAATATTGTGATAAAATAAATGTTTTTTTGAATTGGCTGAAACTTTATTTTTCAATGTTTGGATATTATCTTTAAAACGATAATGTTGTTAGATCTAAAAAAATCAATTAGATCAGATAGAATCAGCTTCATGCTGCACTGCTGTGTGCGGGGTTCCCCACTTTCCGCCGAGTTCTGGAAGCGTTAAGTGGCGGAACTCAACGCCGTGCTTTACCTCGACACCATAGCGAAGAAATGAACATATAAATGTAAATAAATATTTCATTTTACCGAGGTGGGCCTTAACCCACAACCAGTCGATTTTACAGTCACACATTGTGCCCCTGCGCCACGACTGGCCTCATGTTATTAGATCATGAAAGTAATTCGGATGAGAAGATTATATCATTAAACAAGGTACATTATATAACATTAATAATAACGTAGGAGATATTTAAAGACAAATAATATATGCTAATAATATATTCTAGAGGCCGGTCGTGGCGCAGCGGCACGAGGTGTGACTGCAAAACCGACTGGTTGTGGGTTCGATCCCTTCGATTTCGAGGAGATGAAATATTTAGTTAAATTTATATTTCCATTTCTTCGCTCTGGTGTCGAGGTTAAGCGCGGCGTTAAGTTCTGCCACTCATTACGCAATACCTCTAGAATTCGGCAGAAAGTGGGGAACGGAGTGTCTTAACACTAGGTTCCCTCTGCCTACCCTGCTGTGTGCGGGATACAGCGTGAAGCTAATTAAATTCAATTCAATTCAATTCAATTCAACTCAACTCAACTCAACTCAACTCAACTCAACTCAACTCAACTCAACTCAACTCAACTCAACTCAACTCAATTCAATTCAATTCCATTCATTTCAATTTAATTTAATTTAATATATGCTATACTATTCACCTCATACCTATTGGTAATGAAATCCGCGTTTTTTTTATTTGTTAATCTGTGTCATTTCCAAGTTATGTATAATAATAATACCTTCGACTGTGTCCAATATACCTAAATTTATAATGTACGATTGTTAAGAAATCAATAATAATAATAGTAATACAGATATTGATACTAATTTAATAATAACAAAGTGATTAGTCACTACGAAATTTCCAGCCTTAGTTAACGTAATTTGAACAGAATTTATATAATTTTAACGCAACTAAGATGTAATTCGAGACTCGTATTCATTGAAGTGAAGTAAAGTAGATCATTTGTGACTAAGAAGCAAAAAATATCTCAATTAAAAAGTAATCATGACTCACATAATGCCTTATTATTTTACACTTCATTAAAGTCACTGATTACAGTATTAGGGTTCCTTTATAGGAAAAAAGGAACTTTTATAAGATCACTTTGTTGTCTGTCCATCTATCTGTCTATCTGTCAAGAGTATTTATCTCAAGAACGCACGTCTGTCTGTCAAGAGCCTTTACCTCAGAAACGCTTGGAGATATCGAGTTGAAATTTAAGCCATATACTCAGATGTACAGTCTCTTGATTTCCTGAAGAAATCACATTTCTACATTTATTTAAAAAAAGATATGGCCGTATATCGCAAAAAAACACGTATTTCGACAATATAAAACTAAAAAAGGTAAAGAAGCTAATAAAAAAATATTATACACACCTAAAAATCAAACACAACTTAGATAATAATAATAATATAAAAAACATACAGATTTTCTGTTTACTTTGATTTATAGTATAAATGCTTGTTTCGAAATAATAATACCTTTATTTCCTTAATTCCACTATTCCAAAAGTAAAAGTGCGACCACCTGAAACGACTCTACATATTTTACCTCATCCTAAATACATCCATTTTCTTCTACCATAATTTAAACATTTTTTATACTATTGCATTTAATAATCGAGGCCGGTCGTGGCACAGCGGCACGAGGTGTGACTGTAAACCGACTGGTTGTGGGTTCGATCCCCACTCGAGGAGATGAAATATTTACTTAAAATTTATATTTCCATTTCTTCGCTCTGGTGTCGAGGTTAAGCGCGGCGTTGAGTTCTGCCACTCAACACGCAATGCCTCCAGAATTCGGCAGAAAGTGGGGAACGGAGTGTCTTAACACTAGGTTCCCTCTGCCTACCCTGCTGTGTGCGGGATACAGCGTGAAGCTATTACAAATTTTAATTTAATAATATATATTGTAACATCCGCCTCCTATAACAGCCATTAGCTTTGCAAATATATTTAAACATATTCCACATCTAACCTCCTACTCTACAAAGTACTTGCATCACTTTACTGCTGGTAACGGAAATATTAATTCAATAATTTCTAAAGCTTGAAGGACTTCGTAAAGGAAGTGGAAGTCAAGTTCGAGCTCGATGTAGGCGTGACGTAACCTATACACTTTACTCTTACTCATAAAACGCATGATAAAATAATACCTTAACTAAAATGTTAATTATTATTTAAACTTATAGTATAAAATTAAGTTATTGAATTACGTAAGATATAGGAAATAATACTTTATTACTAGTATGTGGCTGTTGTGGTGCAGCGGTACAGTATGACTGTAAGCGCGATGGTTATAGGTTTGATGCCCACTTAGAGAAATGAATTATTTATATTTTTTCGCTCTGGTAACAGGACTAATCGCAGTGTTAACCTTCGCGTCTTAACGGAGTGTCTTGTCTATATATACGAGTTATGTCTATGTGGGATACATCATGACATGTAATAATTTAAAACAATAAATATTAAATAAACAGCGTTAAAAATCATTATTTTATAACCTAATTGTCCTGGCAAGGATATATTTTTGATGAAATGAAAATATCTTTAACCTGATGTCCTTGCTTTATGCTGTCATCATATTCAAACAAGTGCAAACAAACGAATCGGACTGCAGAAGTAGGTTAAATTAAATTCGTAAATTCGTGTTACTTACATAAAATAATAAAAGCCTATCAAAATCATTAGTATGTATTAATATAGATTTTTTAAATTATTTTTCTTTATTTATGGGTTCCTAGCTTACATTTTATAGAAAGCTAATATACAGGATGGAATCGTCTGCGCTCCTTTTACGAGAGCAGCATATACAATAAAATATTTCAAACCCATACCTTAAAAAATTAATAAGGATTCGTCAGTAGCTTAGACGTAGGATTTTTTTTTTTCATTTTACAATTTTTATCCGTTCTATACAGTACGGATAAAAATCGTACGGGTGATGTAGTTACGAATATATACCAATTACACCTAATACTACAAAAATACTACTTAACTTCAGTCACAAAACTTTTCATTCACAAAAATACACACCAGAACGAGAAAGTAATATCCCTAGTGTTATTTTACGCAATTACTTATTTCTATAATAAACCTTAACTATTTTACGTGTGCAGCGGTTTCCCTTTGATAGGTTTGTATCGAATTCTCTCTTGTTTAAAAAAACATTTTTTATTTTTGGAAAAAAATCTTTTGTTTTAATTGTATTAGGCTTTTATAGAGTAGTTAAAACTGTGCTTTCATTTAAAGTGATGATGACAAAGCACTCTATATTTTGGTACGGTCTGTTTGTCTAGATATCTAATCTCAGTTTTTCTAATTTTGTACGTGATTGCATGATTTAAGCTGTATACAATCTACAACCTTTGTTACTTTGCGGCGCCATTTGGCAATAGCGGTTTTTCACAACGTTATATATTTTATTTTGATTTAAAAAAAAGCTTTTATAATTTTTTAAAAAGCATGTGTTTAATGTTAACACGTACTCATGTTAAATATTAAACACCATTTTAAAATATATATTTTTTAATTCTTACGCATCGTTCTATTTTACTTTGTACCCATTTCAGAGACACGGAATTATACTTGATAAATTATAACAGAAATTATACATTTTATATGTGGGTAATGGAGACTTATATTCCCCTCAATGAAAATCGATTTTTACACAATTGTAATAGCAAAAAAAAGTTGCCAAAAAATATTGCCAAAAGATTCATATGTTTCTTATCACACGATACATACCTATCTATCTATATCTATAAAGTAGCCCTAACTAAGATTACTCATGAGTTTTAAGGAACGGCAAAAGCAAACGCAAATGGATTAGCAACCTAATGAACTATTATTTAGTACTAAATCGAAATTTCAAAGCGTTTATTAATGATCGCACTGCCCACGTTATGGAAGACCTTGGTTGTAGATTGATTTAACGGAATTACACCATGAAGTTTCCATAACAAGTACTTGTTATTTAAATACAGGTATTATTATGAGCTGGTGTCATGGAAGTCACGATGGTAAAGTGAAATATGTAGGTTATTTTTTTTATTTTTCGCATATCTCGTTTGTAGAGTGTTATTTTTTTTTTTTTTTATTTTTTGCCTTATGCCGTTTCCCGCATATAGCAGAGTGAACAGAGGAATCTTGTGTTAAGATATTTCGCTCATCATTCTCAGCCCAGTATCTGAGATATAGCGTGTTGTGAAGACGGATTCATCGTTTATGTGATTTTATTTTATTAATAAAAAAATATTAGATTATCATCCAATATTTTTTTTCAGCTTCACGCTGTATCCTGCACATATTAGGGTATGCAGAGGGAACCTAGTGTTAAGGCACACCATTTCCCACTTTCTGCCGAATTCCATAAGCACTTAACTCCGCTCTTTGCCTCGACACCAGAGCGAAGAAATGGAAATATAAACTTTAAATAAATATTTCATTTCTTCGAGTGGGGATCGAACCCATAACCAGTCAGCTTATACTCACACTTTGTGCCCCGCCGCCACGACTAGCCTTTATATCATTCGATAATAATTATTCATTATAAAAAAAATACATATATATTTAAAGATTCAGATAAATATTTCGTCGTTATAATTGAAATTCAGATTAAAGAATAATTTTAACAACTTTTTATTGACAATAGTTTGTAATTATTGATAAAAATTGGTTATACACTATACAAAGAATTGACGTAACGTCTTTTAAGTTAAGAATCCATTGTTATTTTATAAAAATATTTATTTAATTGGTTTTCTAAACGCGTGACTTTATTAATTTTAAGATACACAAAAGTTAACGAAATGAAGCAAAGAAATAAAAGCAAAAAAAATATATAAATTATTAAAATATAATAGATATTGAATGCAAACAAATATAGCAAACGAAAGCCTTTAAAAAGTTGGCTATTTAGTCCAGATTACTGTAGATCATTCTACATTATTAAATATAGATTTTAAATTTTTCATTAGATCAAATGTGTATTTTAACATTAACAATAGCGTCTACGATAGATAGTCGTACGTTTGATGAAATAAATAATAACTTAACTTAAGATTATTGATTATTGAGGCCAGCCGTGGCGCAGCGTCACGAGGTGTGACTGTAAAACCGACTGGTAGTGGGTTCGCTCCCCACTCGAGGAGATGAAATATTTAATTAAATTTATATTTCCATTTCTTCGCTCTGGTGTCGAGGTTAAGCGCGGCGTTGAATTATGCCACTCAAGACGCAATGCCTCCAGAATTGGGCAGAAAGTGGGGAACGGAGTGTCTTAACACTAGGTTCCCTCTGCCTCCCTGCTGTGTGCAGCGTGAAGCTGATTTTTTTTTTTAAGATTATTATGTTTTAAATATATCATTACAAATATTTACTTTAACGGAATTTAGATATATTTTTTGTTTCACGCAAGACAGGCATCAGCGACTCTAGTGTCAAGATACCTTCTCTACTCACCGCCTGAATTTATTGCGTTTTGATTGGCGGAATATTATGCTACATTTTTAATCGACTTCTGTAATAAAAAGTGGTTATCAATTCGACTGTATTTTTTTTGTTTCCTCAGAACTTTTGACTGTGGGAACCAATTTTGATCATTTTTTTTATTTGAAAGCTAGTGCCGGAAGTATTAGCTTATGTGTTCTCAAATTTTTGGTCCATTTCTTACAATTGTATCTATGAGAAAATCACATAAGTATTAAATGTGTATTAAGTATGTGCGCGACAAATGAACGAATAAGTCAATATCAGGGGAATCGATTCCAATAATTATTATTTTTTCATTTGAAAGAAACCACTTCAAAAATAGTTTGGTGAAATTTTGGTTAAGTTCTGATTATGAGATACGGTTAAAATCGTACAATCGTTTTTTTTTAGTAAAGAATATAATTGCACTATAATAGTTACAGGAAAAAGTTTGTTAAAATCGGCGTCAAATCTCTTATCGTTGCATTTCTTTTCAATTAAATTCAAAAAAGAGGATGTTCTCATTTTCAACGGACTTAAAAAAAACGAAGAGGTTCGCAATTCGCCCGAATATTTTTTATGTATGTTCTTGTCAATATACCAAAATGTTAATATGCACAATAATAATATCTTATAAAAAATTAATTTTACATAGCGACTACCTACTCGTTTGAGAAGCATCCTTATAAGGTCCATCACTTAAAATCGTAAAATAAATTATTTTTTAACAAAAACAAACCCGACCTTAAGCAATACACTAAAAAGTAAAAAATAAATTTACTTAACATAACGTAAAGGTACTCTGATTTTGTTAAACCAAAATAATTAAAAAACAATTTTATAATTTTCAAGTCGGTGTCAAGTAAATTTATATTACAATTTTAAGTGATGGACCTTTCCATCACTTAAAAATGTAAAATTAATTAATTTTTAACAAAAAAAAACTGACTTTAAACAATACACTAAAAAGTGAAAAATAAATTTACTTAACATAAAGTAATACGTACTTTGATTTTGTTAAATCAAAATAATTCAAAAAATACTTTATAATTTTGAAGTCGGTGCCAAGAAAAACAAACGGGCTTAGTAATTCGATATTGTAGTAAGGTTGTTGTAGGATTAGCTTGACACCGACTTCAAAATTATAAAACCTTTTTTAATTATTTTTATATATTTTTTTTTGTTTTAGTTCGTTATTTGAAGTTGGTTTTTTTTTGTTTTTAAAATTAATACTGTAGAGTATTAATATGAAGTGAAGTGGTGAAATTAAAATAATTAATAAGTTATTCAAATATTTCATCAATTATGTTCATTGAGTGAAAATGAAACCTGTAATTATCACGCTTGTAGTCGGACATTGCCACGAGACCCTAACTATATAATATGAAATCGTTACCAGTATATGTTTTACATAAAATTACTACTCCAGTTTTAAAATAACGGTAATCAGAAAATAAATTAAAATTTCAGGTAAAATTGCGTCTGTGGTTAAAAAAAACGGCTTACAAACTGTAATTATTACAAAACAGTTAAATATATTGACTGTGCCACGATTTTATCAAGGTCCGTGACAACGCCCGACTTTACACTCACTTTTGGTTAATGACCATATCACGTGGTCAAAGTTATAATGATTTATACAGCTGTAAGCGGACTGAAAGATGGATTTAAAGTTGAAATATTTTTGGCACTGGCAACACTGTTTAATAATTTAAAAAATATGTTTTTTTTATGGTGCTTTTTAATATATATACATGTATGTAGATAGCTTAGCCCAAATATTATTAACTAGCTATCATCTGCGGCTTTGCTCCCGCCGTGGTCAAATGGAACTACTATATATTCATTGTATTGAAATAAGATACATTCAGATCCGAGGTACTGTGGATAACATCCAAACGATGGACGTAATGTTCTTTATAGTTTTTTGTAAATGGGCTGTCCAATAGGAAAATATTTACTTATTTAGAAAATGTATAAAAATTTTAACGTAGCGGGACTCGAACCCGCGCCTCCGCGCCAGTGTGGAAGAACACTTTAAAAAATGTTAAAAAAGAAAAATATTTTTTCAAATCGAATAAGTAGTGCCTAAGATAAGCTAATTCGAACAAACTGTATATTTTTTAGCTTCATCCTGCATATAGCAGGGTAGGCAGAGGGAACCTTAGAACCCACAACCTGTCACGTTTTTAGTCGCACGCTTGTGCCCCTACGCCATGACAGGCCTCTTTAACCTGTTTAGTATGAAAATCATACACATTTTATTAATTAATTATTTAATTGTGATTTTTATTTTAGTATCATATATATTTAATATAAAATACGTAATTTACATAAATCAGCAATTAAAATAATAAAAGGTTATTATTAGACCTTTAACAGAGAGGTCATTAGTAAAAGCAATTCACACTATTATTACTCAAAAATGCGATTATAATAATTTTTTTGAAAATTTAAAGGCATTTAAATAGTATAAATTCTTTTATTAAAATTATAATTAATTATTTAAAATATATGAAGCAAATTTTATTTATAAAATTTTTCACAACATTCATAATATTGAAAAGTCGCTGATTTTTTTATTTTTTATTTTTGGCCATTGCTTTAAAAGTTTTCTTAACTTTAATTATATTAAATAAAAATTAAATTAAATAAAATCAGCTTCACGCTGTATCCCGCTCACAGCAGGGTAGGCAGAGGGAGCTTAGTGTTAGGACACTCCGTTCAACACTTTCCACCGAGTTTTGGACGCATTGCGTATTGTGTGGCGGAACTCAACGCCGCGCTTTGCCTCGACACCAGAGCGAAGAAATGAAAATATAAATGTAAATAAATATTTTATTTCCTCGGGTGGGTATCCAACCCACAACTAGTCCATTTTACAGTCATTATATTTAGTCGTTATATCTATATTAATCTATTTTAATAATTTCATCAAGGGTTATGGTAGTTATTTGATCGAAACTACCCTACCTTGAAGAAATTAAATTTTAATATAATAATTTTGAGTAGTCGCAAAATTCTGATTGTCGAATATTTTGTGAAATTCTTATGGTGCTGACAGACAAATCACAGTGGCCATCGATAATATTGACCACTCCAGTGAAACGTCACTGTCACCGGATGCCATACTGACTTCATTAGGGCCGATTCACACTTACCAGTGAAGTTATAGTTATAATTAATTTTTTATACATTTTCTATGAACTTATCCCTGTCAGTGTAAATGACGATACAGTGTTGATAGTGTGTTAATGAATGTTAATTGGTATCTTTATTCAATTGGCTGACTTTACTTTTCAATATAGGTATAGATATAAGAAAACTAAAGAAATGCAGATTTGTTAACTAATCATTACGTAGTTCAAGCGGGCGAAGCCGCAAGCGGATCGTTATTAAATAATATTTAATGTGAATTTTACAAGTTTCTTAGTTTAGTACCTGTATGTAATATAGTTTAAACTCTTCTGTTATTAACTGAATGATACACAAAGTAGAACACTAAAATTTTGCAGGGTCCTTGAGGAGTATAAGGGACCACTAACACAAAATTTCCCTGCAACGGCAACGTGACAATAGGATTTTACGTTTTATTATCCACGCAAATATGCAAAGTTGTAGACTACGTAAAAATAAATAAATAAATCAGAGAGATTGAGGCCAGCCGTGGCGCAGTGGCACGAGGTGTGACTGTAAAACCGACTGATTGTGGGTTCGATCCCCACTCGAGGAGATGAAATATTTACTTAAATTTATATTTCCATTTCTTCACTCTGGTGTCGAGGTTAAGCGCGGCGTTGAGTTCTACCACTCAACACGCAATGCCTCCAGAATTCGGCAGAAAGTGGGGAACGAAGTGTCTTAACACTAAATTCCCTCTGCCTACCCTGCTGTGTGCGGGATACAACGTAAAGCTGTAGACTACGTATCGTTTATAATATAATATTCAATATTACGTGTATATTGATTAGCAAAAGTTAGCAACTACAGAATAAGGGGCGTGGACCGCTGGCCTCCGATCTTTGATACTGTCCTCATGATTTATATTTAAGATTAATTGATTTCATTAAGTAGATTTAGTAAAACACGACTTATATCCATATTTGAAGTTTGTAACGAAGTTTTTATATATGTATATATATTTAAGTAATCCAATATAATGCTATAGACTGTTTTTATGCTTCAATAGTAGTACAAATTCGTATTAAGCTGGGACATAGAGGAAAAATACAGGAAATGCTCAGAATCAGTTAAAGAGCGATAATTCCAAGTATATATAGTAAGAAACAACTTTACTTTTCTCGCATATAAACGCCGGCAGAAAGGAATTAAGACGTTGTGTGTTGTTTAGCGGTACTTATCGCCGCGCTGAGTCTCTTAGTTTTGTCTTGCAATGTTTATGCGTAAAATTTTATATTGTTATATATTTTATTTCTTTTTTTATTAGACAGAGGCTGGGTATCAAGCTCGATTCTTGGTTAAAAACCAATAAAAAACATTTTATGTAAATAAACAATTTGTTTTTTTTTTCAGCTTCTCGCTGTATCTCATATGTATCAGGATAAGCAGATAGAAGTGAAGACACTGTTCTCTAATTTCCGTTTGAATTTGTAGACATTTTATGCTAAACGGCGGAACTCATCACCGCGCTTTAAATTTGAGAGCGATTAAATTAAAATTATAAATAAAAATAAATCAGCTTCACGCATATATGAATCCCGCATACAGCAGGGTAGGCTGAGGGAACCTAGTGTTAAGACACTCCGTTCCCCACTTTCGGTCGAATTCTGAAGGCATTCATTGCTTGTTGAGTAGAACTCGACGCCGCCTTTTGCCTCGACACCAGAGCGAAGAAATGGAAATATACATTTAAGTAAATATATGAAATATTTACTCCTCGAGTGGGGATCAAATCTACAACCTGTCAGTTTTACAGTCACACTTTGTGCTCCTGCGCCACGACTGGTCTCAAAATGAAAATTGTACATTTCCTAAAATGCGAATCGAACCTGCAACAATCGCGTTAGAAGTAAAGCGCTCTCCTATTAAGTCACGATCGCTTCACATTACAATTATGTAAGTTTTAACGAAGTTAAAACTACCGCCACATAAGAGTTAACTTGACGATAAAATATTATATTATATACCTGTATAGGCTTTAAATTTGAAATTATCTATCAAATGCTGTAATGGAATAAGACAAATACTTTGAATTTGTTACAAGCCAAATTACTAGTAAGTGAGGCTTAAAATAAATTATAGGGTCGTTAACAACTTTAGATTATATTAAGACATTATTTATAATTATCTGATTTATGGGGCTAATGTAAAATATAATTTTCTGTTAAACTCAATGCCGGAAAGAAGCCGTCGTTCCGCATTGGGGCCATGTCTCACTGACGCGATGGTTGTTAATTCGATGTCTACTCCTTAGTATAATTTAGTTTAGTTTGTTTTTATTTTTTGTTCCGGTATACCAAACGCGGCGTTAAGTTTCATCATTCAACGCGCAATGTCTCGATCGCGGTGCATTGTGTGCCTAAAAGAGTAATTGTATACGTTAATTATACAATGAGAGTGAAGAACACAGTAAGAAACCATTTGGTTATTTACTTCTTCCCAAGGCCCCCATATCAATCCGATGGCTCAAGCATCCTCCCAGACAGAGATATCTTATGTTGGCGCTACCTCTAAAAGGGCTCCACTTTCAAGTTAGTAAGTACACATACCATCTTAACTATTATATATTAAACTATCAATCCTCTAAATTTCAGATTTGTTAAAATGATGTAGGTCTAGGATCCCTGGGATCTTAGTCTATAAGGAAACATATAAAAACATTCGCAACCGCTCTGACCACTAAGCTATACGTTCTCATCAATCATCTCATCGTTAATATTTTTAAATCTCGTTAGAACTTATTTACGTTTCAACTTATTTAATTTTTTTAAAGTTTTTTTAGTAAGGTGGACCTAAGCATTTTGTTGAAGTCAATTTGGCAAACTTATTGTTACTTGAGGAAATTAAATCGATACCTATAGGATTCGG
Organism: Heliconius erato x Heliconius himera; assembly: GCA_013421005.1. Classification (NCBI taxonomy): domain Eukaryota; kingdom Metazoa; phylum Arthropoda; class Insecta; order Lepidoptera; family Nymphalidae; genus Heliconius; species Heliconius erato x Heliconius himera. The sequence goes on along the minus strand of JAATLQ010036894.1, from coordinate 67,723 downwards.
AACCTATAGGATTCGGAATTTGATACAATGACTTAACATTTTTTATAGTGACAGATTTCTCCTATCTCTTGCGCCACGACGACCTCCAACTACCCGCTTGTTTTATCTACAAAATACAAATACATCTACAATAAAATAAGTAATATATATTTTAGACTGTATCTATATCAATAGGCCAGTCGTGGGGCCGGGGCACTAGGTGTGATTGTAAAATCGACTGGTTGTGGGTTCGATCCTCACTCTTATAATGTGAAATATTTACTTAAATTTATATTTCCATTTCTTCGCTCTGGTGTCGAGGACTTGTGCGGCATTCAGTTCTGCCACTCACGCAATGCCTCCAGAATTCGGCAGAAAGTGGAGAACAGAGCGTCTTAACACTAGGTTCCCTCTGCCTACCCTGCAGTGTGTGGGATACAGCGTAAAGCTGATTTATCTATATCTCGTAATTCTATATAAATACATAGAAAAATATGTGGACATATGACATAATGTTTTGCTTTCCTTTATCATTTATTATAGAAAAATTACATATAAAAAATCTCAATCTTATTTTATTTTATCGTATACTACTCATAAATTTTAATAATCACTGACTTAAAAGACACCGTGAACCAAATAAGGTGGATATTGCATATACAGTATTTTTTTTCAAGTATAAATAAATATTCATTACAGAATAAATTATATACCGGCGTGTAAGTAATTCGTAAATATCCTTTAGCTTTATTTGCCTTAGCTGATAGGTACCGTTATGTCGTAAATTCTTGTTATGTTACCGCACTAATTTTGAATCGGACATTTAAATGCAAATAAATATTAAAAACTACAATTGAAAAAGTTAAAATAAACGCACGATATGAAAATTATTATTTCTATTAATATTCCCATATATATTTAGATATTTGTCCCTTGATTAAGTTAGCGGCGTTAAGTTCCGCCACTAAACACACTTTGTCTCGAAAATTGCCGGTTCGTAGGATTTTTTTTGTAATATGAATAATGAAATTCTTTCGTATTGAATCTGCATGTTAACTTAGTACTCTAAGAAATGCAGAAACTACCTGCTACTTCAACCTACTACGTAGTTTTATCAAGTTAACATTATTTAGAAAATATTATAAATCACGGTTTAGGACATTTAGAACCTATCGTAAAAAATATGGTATTTGAGGAAGCCTTAGCCTTTAGCCGTTATTCTATCAGCTTCATACTTTTTTTTCTTTCTGGAGAACTCTCCGTTTTCGTCTTTCTGTTAAAATCATACATGTTGTGTATTGAGCGGCGGAACTTAAATTCTTACTGAATTATTCATATATTTAAAACTAGCGGCTCGTCCACGGCTTCGCCTGCTTAAAATACATGATTATTAATTTAATAAGCAGAATTGATTGACAACTATAATGACTTCTAATATGATTTTTTTACGACATTATCGTCAAAGAATTTTTGATTGTTTTAAATAAAAAAATACGATTATTGTTGATATTTGATATTTATAAAATATACATAAAGCTTATTTATTACACGTATATATTTTTGTAACTTTATGTTCTTTTTACCTATATAATATACTCTGTTAAATGTGCTGATGTCAGTGAATAATTTAATTTACTCATTCAGAAACAGCCTTAAATGTTAAATTATTGATTTGAAGGATTCATAATATTCTTTGTAAAATAACAGTACAGTTTTTAAATAGTTACATATATTATATGAACGAACTAACCAAAAAACTTAGTATTTACTTGATATTTCTTTCAAGATCGTTCTTTATCTCTGTGTTGAATTAATTACGACTTCTTTCAAATGACGATAACTTTTTTTTTAATGAACCGATTTTGATGAACTAAACTTTAGTAGTTAAGTTGAGTTAAAACAAAGCAATTGGTGATTGGTTCAGTACTTTCAGAGAAAAATGTGGACAAAAATATGTCGACAGACAGACAGATAGACAAGAAATTCAAAAAAAATGTTTTTGCTTTCTATTATTCTTTTTAAGTGTCCCTCTATCCATTTCAGTCAAAATTACTAAATGTACAGACAAAATATTTTTACTGTCTTATTATATATAGAGATTATTATATTATGTAATGCATTGCTCTGTAAATTGGTTTATGTAATTTATATATTGTACGCAGATTATTTACTTAATTTGCTTCAAAAATGTCGTCGGGGCAAGCACAGGCACGCGAGTAATTAAAGTGCTCACTGATCACAATCTCAGTGAAGCTTAAAAGAGTAAAGCATGCTACTATAAAATAGGATTAACATATTTTAATCTAGACGAAATACTAGATTAGTCTAAATAAATTAAATTATTTTAATTTTCTATGTGTCGAGGCCGTCGTGGCGCAGTGGCTGCCCCACTGACATGACTGTATGACAAATTCACACGGAAGGATTGGAATTCGAACGTTTGGTTCGAGCGTTCCTATGCTATGCTATGAAGAAAAGGTTAAGAATGTTATAGGTTAGATAAAATGTAGTAAAACATTCCGCTGTTTAGAAGGCAATATTAAATTGAAATTTTAAAACAAATTGACTATCATTAGATTTTATATTTTACCTGTATTGAAATACGTAAAAAAATTACAGAAAAAGAGGCCACTCTTGGGCAGGTGCAGTGGGAGGAGAAAATGTGACTGTAAATTCAAGTGGTTATAGGTTCTATCCCCATTAGAGGAAATATTTCCTTAAATTTGTATTTCTATTTTCTTTGGCAATGTACGGAGTTGAATTCCGCCACTTCCAAAATTCGGCGGAAAGTGGGGAACAGAGTGTTTTCGCACTAGGCGTTCTCTTTCTACCCTGCCGTGTGCGGAATACAGCGACGACGCTGATTTATTTGATTTATATTAACAGAGATATTATATATATATATATATATATATATATATATATATATATATAATTATTACTCAAAATAAAAATACTTCAATAACCTGTCCGACGGAAACATATAAAGATAAAAACTTCAAATTCCAGAAACGTATATTTCGCTTCTCACGATCTGACTTTACAACATTTTTCACATTCACCTTCGAAAATTTCCCAATAACTTGAAATGTGAAACAGTAGGCTCACTTTCCGAGTAATAGTATAGACATTCATTGATAAATTTAAATAATTCAATATTGCGCAGTACGTTCTGATAAACCTACAATAATTGTGCCATGTACGGCTGCGCTCGCGCAATACGAAACTAGCTTGTTTCACTGATCTATATAATGTCGTTTATTTTTATTCGTAATGGCTCCGTTTTCAGTAGTATATAATTTAAATATTCTGTGCATCATATCATACCTATAATTTAAAATTTCGTAAGGCATTATTTTTATTTAGGTTTTGCAAAAGAATAAACGCTATGTTGTGATTGATAGTTTAGTTTTTTTTATGAAGAGTATCAATAATTTTTTGTTTTTTTTTATTGTTTTGTATATAAATATTGTGTTTTTTTTTATTTTAAAAGATATTGTGTAAAAGAAAATAAATATATTATTTTGTTTTTTTTTAAGAATAAAAATGTCAAAAAAATATTATTTGCAACTGTAGTCATTCTTAAAATACCTCTCCTTGACACGTTCCGCTTCAAAAATTGAAAATATCTTAGTTTATGTCGAGTAAGAGTATAAAAAGAACGATCGTAAATTATGTTGTAAAAATTTGCTCTTTTTTTTTCTTTTATATAAGACTTGTCAAGCAATCTTTCCATATAAATTTATTAGCATTGGTGGTAAGTTGATAATTTATTGCTTTAAAAACGATATTTACAAAATTTTAAAAATATCACTGCGAAAAGGGTAAAATTAATTAAACAACACATAATATATTAGTAAGACCTTTACTCAGTTTTAAAAAAGTCTTTATTACAAAACATTAAATTATTATTTGAGAAGAGATTTTTCCAAAGTGATGAAACACTTTATTTAATGTTGTTTTATTAAGTGGTAGAATTTAACGTATTCTATAGGAGGAGGAAAGAAAAGTAGTTTACATACAATCATTCGCCCGAATCAGAATCGAACTCACAACCATCGCGCCAAGCCTTACTTACCCCTATTGAGTCTAAACGGTCTTAAACTCAAATTTACTTTATATTGTATATTTAAAACAAAATAATTAACAAAATGATTACAACAGAAATTCTCGAAATAAGTGGCACAAAATATTTCATATCAACATCCATTAATAAAGCAGTTTGGATGCGGTTAATAGTCCCAATACGAGGCGGTCTATTAGAAATGATAAATGGTTTATATCGTATAAAGTACTGTTAAATATAATAATAATAATAAATTTCTTTATAATTTTACTTATATTGATTTGTTTGTATGTATATAATGTAGAGTTTAATTACTATTCTCTATAAAATAGTTATAAAGAATGTCTCAATTATTTTTTTTGTCTGTTTTATATATTAGTTTTTATAAAATATATAATACCAATATTGTGTGTAATAATGAAAAAAATGGCCTCATAATATATATAACATATAACTTGAATAATGAGAAAATGAGCTTTTTAATGAAAAAATTAGAATATTCAATTAAAATACAGCGTTAACAACCACAACCTCGAACATAGAAAAAGGACAATATCTTCACATAAATTCTCTATTTAACCTGCTGTATAACATAAGGCATAAAACTGAAAAAAAAGTTTCTAAGCCATTTAACAAACAACTATAAAAAAACGTGTTAACCGTATGTACAGCTAACTTATTTATATTACACCGGTACTAAGAGATTGAGTAACAAACAGCACGACATTAAAACACAAAAAAAATTAAATTGCTTACTATAGCAAGTGTTTAGTCCATATTTGACGGCGATATAGCTTAATCTGTAGGTAAAATCTAATTAATATTATTGAACGTTGCAACTTACAGAGTAGTTTTTTGTTCAATTAATGTTGTTTAGTTTTAAAGATATAAAATTATAAAATTAGAGTAATTTATTTGAGGCCACTCTTAGTGCAGGGGACAATCCTGCACACACTGAAAGGTTGTGGATTCGCTTCCCGGTGTCGAGGCAAAGTGCGGCGTTAAGTTTAGCCACTCAACACACAATGCCTCCAAAACTCGTTTGTTTGCGTCTTAACACTAAACCCAAGCATAGTTTGCCACGTGCGGGATAAAGCGTGACATTGAAAAGTAATACATGAACAATTATTATAAATTAATTATTAGCTGTAATTATTATCATCCTTTATATTTGAAAAAAACTATGCATTTTTGTTGGAAATTTATTTGTGGCCAAGGGGGGGTGTATAATTTTTTTTTATTTAACTGGTCTAACCGGTGGTTTCGAGACAACGTGTTGATCGGATTCGAGACGACGTGTTATCTCCGAAATTTGTCTTATCTGATCGAAATTGAAAATAATTTAAATATCAATAATTCACTGCATAAGGACTGAAAATTTAAACAACTCCAAACTAGTTAGCGCTTATAATGCTCCATTTAAATGATTTCCAAAACAAAAATAAAATACATATATGTAAGTATATTTAAATGCAGTAATTAACATACCGTCCTTCGTCAGTCGTTTGAGGCCAGTGGCGCAGGGACTCAAGCGTGTGACTGTAAATGCGACATCATGAAGCGTTTATTCCTCGTATAAGCTCTTTGCTATGGTGTTGAGGCAAAGCGCGGCGTTGAGTTCCACCATTTCCAACACGCAACACCTCCAGAATTCGGCAGGAAATAGGGAACAGAGTGTCTTAATACTAAGGGCTCCCTCTGTCTACCCTGCTACTTGAGGAATAGAGCGTGAGCTTAAAAAAAGTCGTACCGTCAGCTTAGAGTGTAAACCTGCTAACAGTCTGTAGAGAAAAACATCAGGAGAGACAAAAAATATTTTTTATTGCATCAAATTTACACATCTATATATATAAAAGGACTTGTGCTGACTGACTGAGGTAAGACGCACGCAGAGCCATAACCGCTGATGGTAGAAACGTGAAATTTGGGCAGATGTTTATTTTCATATTCTGGACATCCACTAAGAAGGGATTTTGAAAAATTTTAACCCTAAAGGGATGAAATAGGGGTTGAAAGTTTGTATGGAAAAAAAAAATAATCTGTATCGATTTTTATAAAATTTCAAATTTAGACTCTTAAAAATATTTCATTGAATACGTGTTTGATGGTTTTTAAGAATTCACCTCCTAAGGGTTCAAATAAGGGGTAGAAAGTTTATATGGAAAAATTTTAAATTGCCACCGATTTTTATAAAAATTTAAATTCAGACTGTTAAAAATATTTTAAACATGTGTTTCGTGGTTTTTTTAAAATTCACTCCTAATAAGCGGGCGAAGCCGCGTGCGCCCTCTAGTAAAATGTACATCTGGAAATGAATGAATGTAGTATAGTTTAGTATGTAAAAGTATTACTTAAACTAACTACGTGAGTATAGTATTAGAAAGATTTTACAATATCGTAATATTATTTTTTATTCTTTACTATAAGATTTTTTATCATTTATACCATTGTTTCGAATGGTATAAAAATATACATAGCAAAAAAACAAAGAATATAGCAAGTTTACACTCTAAACCAACAATACCTACATAAAAATTAAATTCATCTAGTTAAAAATGCAATATATAATAAACAACCAATCTATATAATCGTACTATAGATTGCCATACTAAAGATATGAATGAGAATATTAGTTGTAATATTCTTGAAGTGAGGCGAGTGGCCGTTCCAGTGATTTGTAATCGATACACAGACAGATAAACGCCGGGAGCTGTAATTAAAAGTGTAGATTGATCAGAACTACCGCTGGTCGTCCGACTGGTCGTGGCGCGTGGGCGCTCACTTCAAGTTTTAGCCTTGCAAGTTATGAAATATTAAATTAGTCGAATTTAAAACTTCTACAGATATAAACAATATTACCAACAACAACAACATTACCCATACATAGCGTGGTAGGCAACAGAGATCTGAGGAATCTAATCTTAAGAAACTTGCGTTCCGTTCTGGGGGCATCGCGTGTTGAGTGGCGAAACTCAACGCCGCATTTTGCCTCGAAACGAGAGCGCAGAAATATAAATAATAAATATTTCATTTCCTCGAGTGGGAATAGAACCGACAACCTGTCGCGCTTACAGTCACACGTGTGTGAGTATGACCCTGCGGAACGAACTACCTCACTTACTACTCACTTGCTTCGATAATCATTAATTGTTGTTAAATATTTTTTTTTAAATTCAATTTCAACTCCTCTTAGCACAGTAGGGTCGTACTTTACAGAAAACTATAATTTTAATTACTAAAACTATTGTATTTTGTAAGATAATTGTGATTACGACGAATCTCTCAGAACATTAAAACGGAAAACATAATATTTTTTACTTCGGCCGGGAAACAAAAAATATAAAAGGCTAGTGAATATAATAAAATGATAAGACCTGTAATTTTATATAAAATGAGCTGTATACCGTAAAATATCCTATTTCGCCATATCCTAAAATTCAAATTTCAAAAATTTTCTTTAAAACTCTTAAAAAGTCCTATATGCCTTATAAAACACATGTACGATTCACATTCCATAATAATGTTGGTAAAGTAAAACAAAACATCACAAGAAATAATAAAAACAAAATAAAATAAGTCATATAATATTTTTTAAGGCAGTGATTGAAAGTGGCATCCAATTTTAATTCAATTTCATGATCTCCGGTATTACAAGCTACGTACATACAATAACAAAGTAGTTGTTGACATGTTGGAAGTGGTCGGGCGTGTCCTAAACGATACTGTAATGTCCGGGGTACATTAAAGTGCTACAATATTTCAGATTTTTTAATGATCTGTATACCGCCAATAGCATGGTAGGCAGAGGGAACCTAGGAACTTTCTGCCCAATTTTGGAGGCATTGCTAATTGAGTGGCGGAACTCAACGTCGCGTTTTGCTGAGTGGTAATCGAACCAACTGCCTATCGCGTTCTGAACTGACATTTCATCAAAAGTATTTTTTTAACTAAAAAAATTGCGACATATTCTTTTTTTAAATTAAATTTATTGATTTGAAATACATTTGTCAAAATAAATAAAATCGACTTCAATTATTTAAATAGATATATATTTTCTTTAAAAATGTTTACTTCCTGAAATAAATTGAAATTATTAAAGTTGTAATACTTTAAAGTATTACAACTTTAATAATTAATAGTTGAGGCCGGTCGTGGCGCAGCGGCACGAGATGTGACTGCAAAACCGACTGGTTGTGGGTTCGATCCCCACTCGAGGAGGTGAAATATTTACTTAAATTTATATTTCCATTTCTTCGCTCTGGTGTCGAGGTTTTAAGCGCGGCGTTGAGTTCTGCCACTCAACACGCAGTGCCTCCAGAATTCGGCAGAAAGTGGGGAACGGAGTGTCTTAACACTAGGTTCCCTCTGCCTACCCTGCTGTGTGCGGGATACAGCGTGAAGCTAATTTAATTTAATTTTTTTTTACTTTAAAGTAACTTGTAATACTGCAGAGTAAAAAAAAATGATTTATATATGACTAATTCATATTTTTATGTTCATTTGTTTTAATTGATTAAATTGTAGTATTTGATAGGACCTTGAAAGTTTTTAGTAATAATTTAGTATGCCATATATTTGACTATACTACCTTTTTTCCATTATGTATAATGTATTAATACTGTTTATTTTTTTAATTCAATTAACAAATTTTTATTACTTTTTTAATTATTTATAGTTTAAAAAATATTGAGTGATAAAATATTTTTATAATTGCCGAATAAAACAAAATTTGAATTGAGTTCGCCACTCAACACGCAATGCCTCCAGAAATTAGCGGAAAGGGGGGAACGGAGTGTCTTAACACTAGGTTACCTCTGCCTACCCTGCTGTATGCGGGATACAGCGTGAAGCTGAAGAAAAAAATATTAGTCCTATTCACGTTTTTCATCAGAATTCCAGACATAGCTGTATAATAATCACGGAAGTCATTTTGCATGTTAGATTTATTAATCTATGAGTAAAAACTATGTATACATAATATACATTCTAATTAAATATCCGGAAACAAATTACATAATAAAATTTAAGAATTTATAACTGAATAGTATCAAATATTATAGAATATGCTTGGAGAGGCAGTAAGCATTAACTTGCCAGATTCGTTCCATACGTCTATGGCTAAAACGATTCAAAGATTAACCGGAGCGGTTTTAGAGTAAATTGCAATGTCTCCTTAATTTAGTGGAAAATGGAGAATTTAGAGTTAGAACACTCCTTGTAATAACTCTAGGTTCTCTCTGCTCATCCATATATACATTCGAGTAGAAGAGAAGCGTGATTAGTAAAAAATAAGAAAAATCGTTGGTGTGCCTACTATGTTTAGGAAAGATATTTTCGACTATTGTGTAACAATGTAAAGATTAATAAGATGTAAAATTATTTTAATATTTCGACTTCGTCTTAGGAGAAAACCATAAAATTACGTCACATTTTTCGTTTACACAATAAAAAGGGCATCCTGCACTGCAGGCATCTATCCTTTTTTTTAATATTTTCACGGTAGGGTAACTCTATCCCTCAATCTATCCCTAAAAAAGGATTTCACAAGTTCTGGAAAATCAAAGAAAGGATCAATCTAACAGAAATCATTGAAATTATTTCCATAAGTATTTCTATATAAATATATCAATGTACGTATGTATGATATATAATAAATAAGAAAAATATCTTTTGCAAAGTTGTCCGCTACAATGGTCTCTTGCTATTCGTTTTTTAAAATAAAAGGTTGCCTTTAAAAGAGATCACTATGCTTATGATCGTGATAAGGTCGCCTTTGAACATACTAAAACTACAAATTTTACCAATTGTGTGTATTGTTTTCTTTTTGCAATAAAGTGTTTTTGATTTAATTTGATTGAATATTTTAGAAACTATGTGACTATTTCAAAAATGGGTCTTTATATGGCCGAATTTATCCTACATATCACATACTCGTATATCATAATTATTACCGATTGCATAATAATAACTATATGAAAGCTTGACATTTTAACATCTAATGTAATCTCACAAAATTAATTTACTATTGATATATTAAAATTTTTATATTAATTTTGAGAAAACTTATTTTACTGTTATTTGGGTAGAGCTTTATACTATATTGTCATAGTCTCTAAATTAAGATAAATATGTTGTATAAATAACCTGATATCTAATAACAATAACGGGTTCATTAATATCTAAGGTATATTTGCCTTGAAGCCTTTTCTTACTTTATAATGATCCATATTAATATAAGGGTAACATTTATGGTTGTCTATTATACAATTTTTTGTGTTTCTTTATATGTCTATATTTTGATGAAAAATATTATTTTAATATTACTTATTATATTATCCTCCACGAACCTAATTTCCGAGACATTACGTGTTCCAGTGGTGAAATTTAATGCCGCTCACTGTATACTACAGCAGAAATGAAAATAATTTTAAATATAATAATTTCCCCGAGTGGAAATTGAACCCATAATTATCGAGTTTACAATCACACATAGTCCCACTGCGCCACGGCGGCCTCAACTTTATATGCTCTATATAATTTTATTGCAAATCTAGACTCATTACAAAACGGTACGTGTAATTTTCAATAAAAATAATTACAAAAACTATTAAAATCTATTTCCTAATTTGTCCCAAGGAATTTTAATGACAGCTGACCAGTAATAAATTATACCGAACGATACTATATTTATTAATAAGAAATGTGAATACCAGATAGTTAAATATACATATTTATTATGAAGAAATGTGGCCAGTCGTGGCGCAGAGGCATAAGCGGGTAAGCGCTGCAGGTTGTGAGTTTGATTCCCGCTCGAGGAAGTGAAATATGAAATATTTACGTTTCTTCACTCTGGTATCGCGAAACGCGGCGTTGATTTCCGCCACTTAACATCTATTCACTCTTGAATTGGGCGAAAAGTGGGGAGCTTAATGTCTTAGGCTCCCTCTGCCTACGCTGCGGGATACAGCACGAAGCTGAAAAAAAAACTTAACAAGTAATAAATCATACCAAAAGATATACATTTATTAATGAGAAATGTGAATGTATGTATGTGTAATACAAGATCGTGCATACCAAGGTATGATGACCATGTGTGAACCGCGCCCACGCCACGCCCATCACGACTGTGTCAAGGGCGGGCCAGTTTTTGTAGAACTTATTGCACTGCAAATTGGATCACATTTTGAGATGACTTTTGATGTGGTCATGGAACTCTTTGAATATTTTCATTGAAACTATTTATGTGGATTAATTAGTATTATACATTTTTGGAAACCCGACGTTTAGAACACTTGTAGACTAAGATGACATCCGTCTCACAGATGTATAATATCTATAATTCTAAATAAACAAGATTAATAAGGTTAAATAGTTTCATTTAAAAATGTATAATAATCGCGAAAATCAATGATTTTATTACTCTTTGAATATGTTAAAAGATCAATAAGATAATAGTTAGTTCCTATTAATTCGGACTTTGTAAAGTTTCTTAACATTAGATTTTCTCTTCCTGCCTTGTGTATATGCGAGATGTTTTTAATTCACTCTAAAGAAGGGTAGCTAGGGTAGTAGAAAGCTACACGAGGGTACTTTTCCTACATTCAACAACCTCTCCACACATGCCTTCCTGATTGGTCCTCATGCTTATTACGATTTTAAAATATCTTGATTTCTTAAGGATACCTGTCAAATTCGCATCAATTATTCAAAAAGCAATATTTACTCTGATTACATACTAAGATTCAGGGCAATAAACAAAAACTATTATATTAGATTTTTATAAGAATAAGGCTCCAAAATTTTGCCTACGGTATAGACGTCAACGATAATGTTATACATATATTGATTAATTTACTTTTGTCTGCTCGTGAGTCAAATTACACGATTAAAAAACGTAGTCGAACCACATCCGGCTTCTATATCTATAGATATATACAGTATTGCCCTTGACATAAATAAAGTGACTATAGACGAGTGGCGTGTCAAGCCATCAGTTATCACTGGTTCAAATCTCGGTAACGCAATATGTACGTACACGATACAGAGTATACATTTACTTAGATATTATTTGACTGCGTTGTAAGACATTGTCAGTGAGCAAATTTTTATGCCGAAAAAACCAAACGGCGCCCAAACCACCTTAAAGTGCCTCGCCGAGTGGGAAACGAGCCCATAACTGTCACATCGACGGCCTTTACGACGACGATGAAAAGACTAATAATAATATAGTGATTTTCTATTTTGATGTATCTCATCAAAATAGATTAAACAACTTCAATTTTTAATAATTTATCGATGTGGCTCCTTTAGGTTTCCTTTTATAATAAAAAAAATGCAAAAGTTAAATGTAAAGTTTAATATTTGTAAATTTATAGTATCGAATAGACGTTCGTTGCAACATAAATTATAATAAATTCGAGTTTTACATCTCCAACGTAGAATATTAGACTATACCGATATCATTTTTTTTCATACAATATAGGAATTTGTGTTTATTAAAATACATAAATTTTTTTATAAAAATATTTCTTTTAACAAAAAAAAACAAGGCCATTCACTCATAATAAAGTAAATAATATTCCATCATATTATATTACTTAATACTTACGATTTATTTGAATTAGTTAATAACCAGAGCACGTAAAGTGAGTGCATCATTTAAATTCCGAAATAAAAAAACTGTTTCACCGCAATCCAAAATAGTATTGAATAGTCGTTCTTAATCTAAAGCATAAAATATAAATATTAAAGTTTAAATACTGTAGGCCAGTGGTGGCGCAGTGGCACGAGGTGTGATTGTAAAACCGACTGGTTGTGGGTGGGATCCACTCGAGGAGATGAAATATTTATTTAAATTTATATTTCCATTTCTTCGCTCTGGTGTCGAGGTTAAGCGCCACTCAACACGCAATGCCTCCAGAAATCGGCAGAAAGTGGGGAACGGAGTGTTTTAACACTAGGTTCACTCTGCCTACCCTACTGAGAACAAGATACAGCGTGAAGCTGATTTAATTTTTTTAATTTAAATACTGTAGTACTGCAAAATGATCTAGCATTACCTTGTATTGTAATTTTAATGATATGGTAATGAAATAATGATAGACAAAGCAGATCGGACGAGCCGGGCCCGTGTATTTTGACTCGCAAGCGATTCGCTCGCGGCTACCCACGTTTTCGCTTAATTATTAATAAATCCTTACTACACCGGGAGCTCTAAACGTAATATAGTCTATTATAAATAATTGACACGCTCATATTGTAATATGATAGTGATATTTAGAACAACACTCCAATATCAAAATAAATGTCGATTTAATTAAATTTTACTAATATGAATCTAGTGGTGTCATATTTGTATATAAATTAAGAGAAATTTGAAAATGTTTGATGGAACAGTTTAGTTGAGGCCAGTCGTGGCGCAGGGGCACAAAGTGTGACTGTACAATCGACTGGTTGTGGGTTCGATCCCCAACTGAGGTGATGAAATATTCATTTAATTTATATTTCCATTTCTTCGCTCTGGTGTCGAGGTAAAAGCGCGGCGTTGAGTTCGCCAGTCAACACGCAATGCCTCCAGAATTTGGCGGGAAGTGGGTCACTTAGTGTCCTAACATTAGGTTCCCTCCGCCTACCCTGCTGTGTGCAGGATACAGCGTGAAGCTGACTTTTTTTAAAAGGGTTAATTATATAATGTAGTTTTTTTACAAAAAAGGAAGTTATACTATATTATTAAATAATTTTCATATACATATTTTTTCTATAATATAAAATAGTATCGTGTATGAGGAAGCACGAAACGAGGCAGGAGCAAAGCCCTCTTGATTTAAAAAAAAATGTTTACCATAAATAGAAAGAAAAGGGAATTAATTATACCTATATCGATAACTAAATGGTTATTAGCTGTCTATTAACAATATTTATCCTGTTCATAAAATAGTAAAATTAATATAATAACCTATTTGACTGAACCACTTTAACAATTAATCTGAGTACTTATCATTTAAAATTTGGTAACGCCACCGCCATCTTGTAGGCCGCATCGTTAGCGGGTTTCGGTAATTGCCTCAGTCACGAAATTAAATCATTTATTGCTTGCGACATGATTGAAGATAATTGAAAATCTGAATGATGTTACTATTAAAATTTCGTATTATTTTAAATTATTATCTTTATAAAGATATAATTTAATATGATATTTGACCACGTTTTTAAAATTAAAAATGTGGAAATTAATTATGGAATACAAAATATTATGTATGTAAATATATTTTGTATTGTAAACTTAAAACTTTGTACTTTATTAAACACGAAACACACAAATAAATAATTTCAGTATACAACTTGTTTTAGTTTATTTAAAACATTTTTATATTTAAAAAAAGAACAAACATTCCGTTGAAGAGGCCGTCGCCGCCGTTCAGTCTGGTACCAAGCAAAAAGGCTGTGTTAAGTCCCGCCAAACAACACGCAAAGCCTCAAGAAAGGTGGAACGTGGAGAACGGCGCGTCTTAACACTAGGTTCCCTCTGCCTACCCTGCCACATGCGTGATAGGGCGTGAAACTAAAAAAAACAGCTTTCGCTGTTGGTTTGACTTAAACATTTTTATTTTACAAAATGAACAAACATACAGTAGTTATAAAAAAATCGTCATTATTACAAGACTAAAAAAAACCGTTTCATTTCTATAACAATAGTAATTTAAAGATGTTTCACGTGGTTATATTTAATAGCATACGTTTTTACACGTAAACTATAACGTACAATGGTAGCTCTTCGTGTCGCTGATGATATCTACAGTTCCCACAATCCTCCAAATATAGTAGACCTTCACCTTTAGATGATCTATATTAATAATCAAGCTATTCTCTTGTATTTTAATTTCTCCGCATAATGTTTGCATTGTTGTCGTTTGTACAAACTTTCGCGCTCGTTACTGTGTAATAAGAGAATATTAATTTAAAATTAATTGCAATGAGAAATGTTGTTTTAGGTAGAGTTTTTTCTTTTTTGTTTTATTGTAGATGCCGTTATGGTATAGTCTGACTGTAGATGTTACCTTTATGCTTCGTTTAACATATTACCATATGGTAATGGTAATGGTAAGGTATGTTAATTGGACTTAGAGTTAAGACACTCCGTTCTCCGATTCCTCCCAGGATTCTGATCCTGAATTGTGAAGACAGCCTGCTTGTTGAGTGGTGGAACTCGATGCTGCACTTTATCTTGCGGAGCGGAGAAATGAACATAATTAATTTGTTCTCAGTTAAAATTATTATAATATATGGCCTAATTGGAGTAGCTTCTTCTACTAAATGGAGTACTAGTTCAAATTAAAATATTAAAAATGAACTTGTGATGATAAAATATCAATTTACATTTTATCTCTTTTACTTTTCCACGAAAAATTTATAGATAGACTCTAAGATCCTACAGCATAAATTAGGAACCTTTATATTATCAACTAATTCATGTGGAATCAACAGATAAATGTAATACATATAAATAATTAAATCAGCTTCACGCCATATCCCGCACACAGCCGGGTAGGCAAAGGGACACTAGGTGTCAAGGCGAAGAAATAGAAATATACATTTCAATAAATATTTAATTTCCTCGAGTGGGGATCTAACCAAAAACCAGACGCGTTTACAGTCTCACTTAGTGCCCCCTCCCCTCCTTTCTTCTTGTATATATTGATCAAGAGCCATCCATTCCCCAACCAGTTTTAGACAACATAAGCCTTTAATGTCACTTTATGTTTACAAAATGAGCCTTTAATATGTAAATGATCGCTTTGTTACGAAACAACATATACAAACAGTAGTATAGTTAGTTAACCGGCCCTTTGCTATGATGTTCACCGAAATAATGAGATAATATTTGAATATGTCCGTAATGTTGATTTTTACTTACTTAATTTTTTTCATCTATTTATCCTTATATATTGTTATTTATAGAAGCAGAGTTTAACTTAAAAACTCAAAGCTCTTAACCGAGATCTTACTTGCTAAGCTGTCTATCTGAACTACATTCCTCTACATCGTACTTAAAACAACAAAGTTAAATTGTTTAACTAAACAACACATAGTAGAGTACGTGAACAACGGGCCTAAGGTTAAATTTTTAACACACAATATTTTATCCCCGTCAAGGTCAACCAGTGACTTTACCAGATTAAAAATCGTAGCAATCACAAAAATCTTTTATTGCAACACAATTCATAATTATGTTTCTTTTTATCTGTTTGAATTTCTGTTTCTGATATATTTAATTTATGCTTTATTCCCCTATAAATAAGCCTCAAAATATAATGTAAAAAATGTCAGAAATTTTCACGATAACTTCTATGTTAAGACCGTAATGTCTTATTTTGTGGAACAAAAGAAAAAATGTTATCTTTACTAAGTAACCTACAATATGGGAACCAGAATAATTAGGTAATTATAGGTGTCATACGTTATCGGTGTTATGATCGTTGGTTGCAATGCCATCAGGGTTCGTTAAACTTACATTGGCATTGACCAAATATTAGCAAGAACTGGCATGTCTGATCGATTGCGGCGTATCGTTAGGTAACTAGAAACAAGTTATTGGGTGAAGGTATTCTGTCTCCTTTATAAATTCACTTTAAATATAAATCATATCAGCTTCACTCTGTATCCCACACACTGCAGGGTAGGCAGAGGGAACCTAGTGTTAAGACGTTCCGTTCCCCACTTTCTGCCGAATTCTGAAGGCATTGTGTGTTGAGTGGCAGAACTCAACGCCGCGCTTGTCCTCGACACCAGAGCCAAGAAATGGAAATATAAATTTAAGTAAATATTTCATCTCCTCGAGTGGAGATCGAACCCACAACCAGTCGGTTTTACAGTCACAATTTGTGTCCCTGCACCACGACTGGCCTCAAACCTCACTTTAAATATATTTGACTATATAGATGATATCGTGATGTAATGGGACAGCTGGATGTGAACATTAATGTTGCAAATTCGAAACCTGTTCATTATAGTTATCTGGTAAAATAAGACGTTGCAAGGAATTCCATCATTCATGTATAAAATGATTTTAAAGATGGTTGCACTGAGGAGAAAGAAATGTTTTTTTTTAATAATAAATTTCGGGAAAAAACGGGAAATCGATACAAAAAAAGAATATAAGTTCTGTAGAATTTCTTACGGATTTTTTAAATATGGCCGAGTATTTAGTATTTGATAATCCTGATGCTATTTATAGGTGTATTTCGTTATAGTATGTCAAAAATATATAAGTTACTCGTACATCGAGTAATATTCTGATATAAAATCAAAGCTTTTAAAGAAACTATGACTTCTAAATCGTGAATCTTGCAAGGTTCTTATGAAAGGAATAAAAAATATGCTAGGTCAGTTTACTATTTGGCCTTTGTATATAAAAATATAGGTTATAATTAATAATTTTAAAATTAAACAAAAATAAACTAAATACAAGAAATTGTTAAGCAATTATATATTGTAAATATTTAAAAGAATATTTTATAAAAAAAAACAATTACCATTTTTTTAATCATAACTTTACTCTTTGCCCAAAGGTAGTAAGTAATAAATCTTCCAAAAGCTTATAAAATTGAATAATATTCAAATTAAAATAAAGCAATATATCTTAATGTAAAATTATTTGAATGGTAAAAATCAATAAATAATCCATAGAATAGGCAGCTCAAGGGTATTTATATAGTTATAGTGTTGGCACGCGCTGAGAGGAAATTATAAAACGATTTAAGTTTGTGCGTACGTCAAAAGTTTATCAGCTGTAATTTAGTACTACACTATGTTAATTTTATTACCTATACACTATTTTTTATTTCAATATTTGTTTTTTATATTTTTTTAATATTAGCCTTTATTATTTGGTTCCGATAATTGAAAAAAGAGTAAAGTAGTATAATTTTAAGGTTGAAAAAAAAAAACATTTTTTTCAAGTTCATCTTTATTAGTAGAATTAGTGAATATTTTCTTAGCTTGATAAAAGGTATAAAAGTTATAAAAATAATGGACGTAGCAAGATTTCAATCCGTGCCTCTAGGAAACCATCCAAACACTTTGACCGCTACACCATACGTTAGTAACCATTTTCTAAAAAAAGTATTTTTCTATCCTAGTATGAAATAGCACTTAAAAGCTGTTATAAAAGTAATTATAAATAATTTAATATAAAGAAAATTTTAAAATTACACAACAAAACAACTCTACCGCAAATTAGATAACAAGTAGAAAATACGTCTCCACTATTACTAGAACTGAGGCCGGTCGTGGCGCAGCGGCACGAGGTGTGACTGCAAAACCGACTGGTTCTGGGTTCGATTCCCACTCGAGGAGATGAAATATTTACTTAAATTTATATTTCCATTTCTTCGCTCTGGTGTCGAGGTTAAGCGCGGCGTTGAGTTCTGCCACTCAACACGCAATGCCTCCAGAATTCGGCAGAAAGTGGGGAATGGACTTTCGTTCCCTCTGCCTACCCTGCTGTGTGCGGGATACAGCGTGAAGCTATTTTTTTTTTTTTTTATTACTAGAACTAAATAGGAAGCCTTATACAATGTTTAGTACCTATACAATACTTGAATAGATTACGACACATGGTATCTTTTCATTGTTAATTCTCTTCAATGAGAAGAGGCAAAGTCCATGGCGTCAAGATTTTAATATAACAGTTTTAATTAGATTACTTTGGGTTATAAAGATTATTATCGTGAAATGATAATGAACCTGAGCTATGACGATTGTATTTTTTTTTATATATTTTGTATTGTTATTATTGTATTGTAGTATTCTCACATTATATTCGTGTTTAGTGTAAATTGTGTCAAAGTCAGTGACCGCCATTTAGTGTTTTGAATATAATGTGAAGTTAGCATTACGTATTTTAATTAAACACCGTTTGTTTATTTACAATTTTTTTTTATTTATATTTCTTTTCAAAAACAATAATGTTAAATTATAAATAATTTGACAAATGTGATGCATCTTTTAAACAATGTGAAACCGCTGTTTCTAATTATAAAATTTAGAAAAAGTCATAGCTTCACGCTGTATCTCGCACACAGCAGGGTAGGCAGAGGGAACCTAGTGTTAAGACACTCCATTCCCCATTTTCTGCCGAATTCTGGAGGAATTGCGTGTTGAGTGGCAACACCCAACGCCGCGCTTTACCTCGACACCAGAGCGAAGAAATGGAAATATAAATTTAAGTAAATATTTCATCTCCTCGAGTGGGGATCGAACCCACAACTAGTCCGTTTTACAGTTTCTATATTATTTATTTCGAAACAGAGTTCTATTTGGTTAAAATATATATAATATTTTAATAAAATATTTATACCTAATATTTTTAAAATAATGTTTAAAATAATAAATATCAAAAGACAATAAAAAATGAAGGAAGAAAATATTTTTTATCACAAAGCGATTGTGTTGAAGCGAAGATAATAAAATGGTATATAATTTGACATAGATTTTAAATAATTAAGGTATCTATGTAACCCTCGTTAGTTGCTCAGTGATTTTTTTATGATATGTATTCAACACTAGGTTGAATATATATATATACATATATATATATATATATATATATATATATATATATATATATATATATATATATATATATATATATATATATATATATATATATATATATATATATATATATATATATATATATATATATATATATTTCAGCGTCACGCTATAACCTACATGTAGCAATGGTAGGCAAAGAGAGACCATTGTTACTCTTACTTACACTCCGCTCCCCACTTTCCGCCGAATTCTCGAGGTATTGCGTGTTGAGAATCGGAATTCAACGCCGCGCTTTGCCTCATATTTTTTCGAGTAGGGATCAAACTCACAACCTGTCGCGGTTGCCGTCGCAAGGTTGTGCCCCTGCGCCACGACTGACCTGGTTGAAATATGTTTTCTTTTTACTTAATTATATCAGCTCGAATTAAAAAAAAAGCCGCAGAGCGCACTTAGCATTGGGCTTGTGGTGTGAACGAAATTAATTCGTATAGTCTGTTATATAGTAATATTTAAACTATAATACGCTATAACCGATTATTAACAAGGTTATTGAAATTAAGACTAATTATTATTTTTTTAATAAAAAAACGTATTCGTTTCATTAATTTGATCTATATTGGAATATTATTAATATTAATATTTGAAGTTATTTTTTTTTAGGAAAAAGGCAAGGCAAACGAGCGTACGGGTCACCTGATGGTAAGTGATCACCGCCGCCCACGACCCCGTATTACACCAGAGGAGCTACAGGTGCGTTGCCGTTGTTAAAAGTGGAGATAAAAAATACTTTTTGAAGGTACCCAGACCGTATCGACCTAGAAACACTGCCGCAGGTAGGCCATACCACAGTTGAGTGGCGCGTGGAAGTTCCTAAGAAACCGCCATAGTAGTGGAGTGTCACATATCCAGATGATGAAGAGGGTACTTGAGCTTGTGACGTACTGGGTGGTTAGAAAATGTAGCGGCAGATAACAGGTCAAACAGTTCTCCAGAATACTCCCCATAAAAAATGATATCTCTAGGCAAAGCCTATGTTTCAAGCCCTACTCATATCATTGGGTCCCCAATGATTAGAAAATCAGTTGCACGCTATATCCCGCATACAGCAAGGTAGGCAGAGAGAACCTAGTGTTAAGACACTACGTTCCTCTCTGTAGGTATATTTGTAAGTACGTACTATAAATAAAAAATCTTATGGTGAAAAATTACTGATAATTTTAGCATAAAAATTACTATAATATTAATGAGATTCCCAATTTATTTATCAACGTCATTTACAGGCTCGTAACTGACATAAACTATAATTTTACTGTGAAAATGTTTCAAAATATTATGAAAGCTAATTATAACAAATATCAAAATACAACTTAGTTTAAGTCAAGAAATATTTAGTTTTGATTGACACGCCATGCCTGTAATCGATATTGCTGTATTTGTCACCATCGTGGTGCAGCGGTGGACTTGTCTGTTTAATTTCGTATTTAACGTATATTACAATTTCCTAATATTTTTTTATATTACGCGCTTGTCTATACTAATATAATAAAATTGAAGAGTTTGTTTGTTTGTTTGCTTGAACGCTAAGATCTCCCGATCTACTGGTCTGATTTACTTTTTTTTTTTGTTTTTTACGAAAGCTACACTCTTCAGAAGTTCTATAGGCTATATAATATTACGGTGTAAGTAGTAGTTAGCCTTATATAACGAAATAACAATAATAAGGAATTGCTTTAAAATTGGTTTAAGCGTTTAAGTCGTTATTATACGCCAGTACATTGTATGACAAAAATATTCAATTTTACTAAATCTAAGAAAAAGTCCGCAATACCATATATATTATTATATATATACTGTTATAAATAATTGACAATAAAGCATTTTGTGATAAAAAATAATTGAAAATCGTAAGGTGATATTTCATCGTTTGTTATTTCACATGTATATTGAAAAGTTACGAGCGAAAGTTATTTTATCGTCAAGAAAATTAAATGACGATAATCTTCGGTATTTATAGTATGTAATTTGGACGTATACTTTTTGAGAAAATGTAAAATTAAAATAATTCAAAGCTCTCTTTACGGCCGCAAGTCCCGCGGGAGGCGCCCTTGCCGCCGATGGCGTCCTGTCATACAGGTATGCATGTGAAGCCACGAGTGGGCCGCTAGTAATTTACATAAAGTTGTCGAAGAGTTGTATAGAAGAATTCAATTTTTCCCATATGTATAAATGACAACAGTTATCTTGGATTTTTACCACTAATCATACGATGCCTGAAAGCCAGAACTATGATCATAATGAAGATAGAAAAGATAAAAAGTTCCAGAGTAAATCTTTGTTAGGTTTCAAAAATTTAATATTCTCTTCCAAAATCTAATTACAGTAGGTAAAAGTTTGACAAAATTTTCAATAAAATTAATTATTAATTACTATTGGGGAACGGAGTATCTTAACAATAGGTTCCCTTTGCATATCCTGCTGTGTGCGGGACAAAGCGTGAAGTTGATTTGATTTTTTATTAAATACTAACCACTCAAACATGGCTTCATTCGCTTAATCTTATTTTTATATTAAGGTCAAAAGATATCATATTTTCAAGTATTTTTTGGAATGAAAAATATCCAGTGTCCTTCCTAATACCTTGAAGAATATGTGTACAAACGTCCATGATAATCAGTTACGTAGTTTTGGCGTGAAAGCATAACACACAAACTTAGATAGTTTGATAATGATAATAATCCTTAAAATCGATGAATGCATAACACTGTCAAATAAATATAAATGATAAGCTACAGTACTAAATAGTAATAAAACAGTAATAACGGTGCACTTCCTTCTATCACATTTGCATCTTGATATGATTCAGTATTTATAGCTTTCCTTCTGTTTAGAATGAGGTTTGGGAAGTAATAATATTCAAGTAGTTATTTTCATTCGTTGTTAATCATTTTGTAATCATAGTTAGCATATTATGTAGTTAAAACTGATTTCTCATAGGATTTAATACGATTGGGTGTCGAACCTGCACTTATATTATATTGTATGTTTATACTATATGTAATATTTTCTATAAGTATAAAAAAAAAAAATATTGCTTTAGCACTTTTCTCAGCATATCAACGTTCGCTACAGAGTGCACCTACATCATAAAACGCCAATCGTTCCAGTATTGTGCATGCATCCATCGTCGGTACGTCTTTACGTCTTTTTCCATTTTAATATGATAATTTAACTTCATCGCGAACTATATCTGCTTATTTATGCATGAGGAACCCCTGCTTCGGGGATATATGGTCTTTGAATGTAGCTTACAGCTTGAAGAAGCGTCCTCTGCCTACCCTGCTGTATGCGGAATACAGCGTGAAGCTATAAAAACTATTCAAATCTTTGTCATTATTAAACTATCTATGATCTATCTACAATAAACTGAATAAATCTTAAAGAAAAATTACTGTATTTAACGTCACTTCCTCCTCCTCCGTGGCTGCCTGGTACTTAGTGTTACGTAAACTTAATTTGATACTGTCTGATCGGTGCCCTAATCTGAATCCATATTAATAAGCTTTTCTGGGACAAATCAAAGATAAATAATAATATAGAAATATATAATACATAGTATTATATATAGTTTCGATTCTCAGTGCTTTAATAGTAGTAAATAGATATGTAAATAATATGTTTACGAGTGAGAATGGGTATACGATAAAAAACATAGCAGGAAATTCATAGACAAGAAAAATAAATTATAAATCAGAAATTTCGGAGGAGATGTTTGTCATAACTGGACATACAAGAGAGAAGCCGTCGATGTGATTTAAAGATACCAATATTTTTTAAATTTATAATTTCCCTAAAATTCTAGCTTTTGTTACTAAGTTTGGGATTAATTGAAAATATACAGTTTTTTAAATTATTTAATAATTTTATAATTTTTTTTTCCTAACCTACAGTAAAATATATAAAGTAACAAAAGTAAACTTCCTCTTGGGTTCCACGGATCGTGACAAAGTAAACCAACAATTGTAATGTTCGTAAATAAGTAGCCAGAGGCTACGTCTCTGTAGTTCACGTCGATCGTACTTTTCGATATAAAAGTAAACAGTTTTGGCTTAGCTTTATGATGTTTTAAATTTTGCAATTAAATTTTGATTTTTTTTTAAATAAATCAGCTTCACGCTGTATCCCGCACACAGCAGGGTAGGCAGAGGGAACCTAGTGTTAAGACACTCTGTTCCCCATTTTCTGCCGAATTCTGGAGGCATTGCGTGTTGAGTGGCAGAACTTAACGCCGCGCTTTGCCTCGACTCCAGAGCGATGAAATGGAAATATCAATGTAAGTAAATATTTCATCTCATCGAGTGGGGATCGAACCCACGACCAGTCGGTTTTACAGTCACACTTTGTGCCCCTGCGCCATTGGCCTCACTGCAATGTTGCTTTACATAAAAGCTATTTTTCCTTATATTTTCGTGAGTAATATATGATTTTTTAAGTGCAAACAGTATAGATAAATATACTAAAACAAAATTTAATAAAACGGTAGAGTTTAGTTGTATTTTTTTGTTTAAATATAGGATACAGAAGGATAAGATTTCTGAAACAGCTGGTCGGATTTACTGTTTTTTGTTGCTTATCCCGGGATAAGTAATTTTAAGTCGACGCTAAATAACAATCGAAGATAATTAAATTATTTCAAATTAAAAGAAATTAAAATAGCAAAATTCGTAAAATGCACGCATCGAGACGTCGACACAATTTTTTTTGGTATAATAATTATAACATTACTTTAAGAATTTAGTTAATATTGGTAATATTTAAAACGTTTATATTTTTACGGTTTTCAGTTTTTTAGTATGTTTTTTAAATCCTATTTTAAAAAGATATATAATATGAGGTCTTTATCCAACAGAGGACGGAGACAGGCTAACGATGATGAAATAGTAAAGAAAATACGTGAAAATGTGAAGATACTAAAATTACTCGTCCAGGCATTTCAATAAAAATACAAAGATTTTTTTTAATTTCGCGCCGCAAACATAGCAGGGTAGGCAGAAGGAACCTGGGAACCCAGTATTAAGACACTCCGTTCCCATTTTCTGACAACATCTTAAGGTTTTGCGTGTTGAGTGGTAGAGCTCAAGGCGGTTATTCACCTCGTTACCAGAGCAAAGAAATGAAATATTTCATATTTCATTTCCTTGAGCGGGAATCGAACCAACAACGGTCGTTTGTGCCCTTACACCAGGACAGGCTCAAATAAATATCTCACTAAAGAAATAAAATGCTAAGAAACTTAACAATCTTTACGAAACTTAAGCTTATCACAGTCAGTAATTAAATCATTCAAACATACTGTCGCAACACCACGGAAGCCGCATTCCGCACTAAACATTCAGATAGCGTAATTTTGTTCGCGTAAATTATAAATCGAATCTGATTATTATAAAGAGAAAGTAAATTTATCACTTCTATATCTTATTTTATTATAAGTTATAATATTGTAATTGGTTTACGAAATACGAAAATATTACTTTCAACGGTTAAATAACACTATTTGTCTTTTTGAAAGTTTTAGAATTATATTTATGTGATTCTGTGTGATCTAGTTTTGAATACGTTATTGTAAAATATAAAGCTTGAACTTAAGAAATATTCAGGGATAGTTTCTATAAAAAAAAATATATTAAAAAATATATTGAATTGTTTTGAAGTCAAATAGGTACTTACTTGGACAAAACCAAGGTATCCAGAGAAATATAATAGATATGGAATTTTGTATTATGTACGTAAGAAGAATAAAAATGTATTTTTATTTTGTTTTATGTTTTTGTCATATCCAACTTCCACTGGATGCAATAATTAAGGATATAAATATTTATTTTCCATATTTGTTAAAAAGACAAAGCGCAACATTGAACACCAACTTATAATTTTCTTTACTCTTCCCATTAAGACACTACGTTCATTACTTTTGATCAAATTGTAACTCTAAATAACTCTAAAAATAAGTTTTTTTTAACGAAATCATGGGGCCGTAGGTATGTGGTTTGAATTTCAACTCGATATACATAAGCGTTCCTGAGATAAAGGCTCTTGACAGGCGGACAGACAGACAAACAGACAGACATACAGACTGACGGGCCGACAAAGTTTTTCTTATTTTAAAAAGGTACGGAACCCTAAAAACACACAATTTACTAAATCTATATCAGTAGATATATACGTAAGTATATCGTATATCGTATAGGGGACTAATTACTAATTATTCTAGGTTTCAATCAACTCTGATCCGCTTATTACGTGATTAGTTCTGACTTATCCGTCAGGCATTAAGGTTAAGCTAATGGCAAATTACACGGATTCCTTCTGTTGTATTTCCCGTCGACGGAGTTCGATTTGAATTGCTCGAACGTAGAAAATTGGTTTAAATGTTGCGCGTGTTTGTTTTATACAAAATAAACTTTACGTATAAGTTTGTAGTGGTTTTTTTTCGATGATATTATACAGTTTCCTCGCTCTGGTAAGCAGACAAAACACGGCGTTGAGTTTCGCCAATCAACACTCACTATCTCGAATTTTAAGCGGTACGCCCTTCCTTGCTTAACGGGGGAGACAGCGTCAAGTTTAAAAAAAATCATATTTTATGTTGTCATTGTGGTACACTTGGGTAATACATTTACCAGATGGGAAATGATTATAATTGCATGATTTTCCCCGTTTGATAAGTGCGTTTTTTCTAAACACACTAATTCTTTAAATGTAGAGAACAGAACGTTTGAAAAAAGAAGTCTTTAGAGGCCAGTCGCAAGGCCACAAAGTGTGACTGTAAACGCGACTGGTTGTGAGTTCGATTAAGACCCGAGGAAATGAAATATTTATTCAAATTTATATTTCAATTTCTTTGCTCTGGTGTCGGGGCATAGCGCGGCGTTGAGTTCCGCCACTCTACATGCAATGCCTCTAGAATTCAGCGGAAAGTGGAAAACGAAACTTAACACTAGGTTCCCTCCGCCTACTCTGCTGTGTGCGAGATATAACGTGAAGCTGATTTAATTTTAATTTTCAATTGTTTTTTAAGATATTTTTTTTTACATATTCACAGTGCGGCTTTGTCTTCCGCCACGTTGCGTTTAATTTTCTATATGCTTCCTAAAATTATTTTTATATATTATCTTAGCAAGGTAGGCAGAGAAAACGTAGGATCCTAGTGTTTTTCAAATTCTTTTTTCCGAATTCTCAAAACACAGCGTGTTGAGTGGCAGAACTCAACGCCGCGCTTTGCCTGGATACCAGAGCGGGGAAACGAAAATATTAAATATTTTATTCCTTCGAGTGGGAATCAAATCTACAACCGTCATGCTTACAGTCGTATACTTGTGCCACTGGGCCAAGACGGCAAATGATTTATATTTGTCTCTTTATAAAGAAATAAATTTCACAAATTGATTACAGTCATCCGAATTAATTACTTTACGGTAGCCTCATGTTCTCATTAGCTTCAGTGAAACTCGCGATACTATGATTGATAAATATATTATTTAATTAAATTTTAAGCTTGGTCAACTATTGGGGCTTTCACAGATTTTATATTTTTAGGGTTCCGCACCTCAGAAGGTAAAAACGGAACACTTATAGGATCACTTTGTCACCCATCTATTCGTCTGTCAGGACCATTTATCTCAAGACCGCGTGGAAGTAACAGGCTGCACAAAAGATACAAGTATTTATGTATTAATTTTACTGCATTTTTACTATAGGGATCTTCCTATGGATCTACAGTTATGAAATTTGGCACAAAGAGATAACTTACAAATAAACGAAAAAAATGTAAAGGAAAATTTAAGTGTTTCATAGAAAAAAAACCATTACAAACTTATATTTGTAGTTAATTTCATATAACATCAGTGCATAAGTTTTGAACTTCTATAAGTTGTACTTCTTGACCTACAATCCTGAAATAGGTTCGGAAGCCTGGGTGGGCGAGATCGAATCAGACTTAATAGATTTTTAGGGTTCTGTACCTTTAAAGGACAAAGAAACCCTTAAAAGATCATTTTGTTGTCCTTCCGTCTCTCTGTCAAAAGCCGTTATCTCAGGAACGCTTTGAGATATCAAGTTCAAATTCAAACCAGATACCTAGATTTACGGCCCTATGATTAAAAAAAAAAACGTATTTCTAAATTTACTTAAAAAAAACATATGGCCGTTTATTTAAAAAAAAAACGCGTATTTCGACACTATAAATATACAAGAAATCAAAGTCAATACCCTAATCCATCCATACCTATATTATAAATTCGATAGTAACTATGTCTGTCTGTCTA